>VWZD01001881.1:253355-273578 GCA_013396695.1 Sakesphorus luctuosus
CAGGGATGGGGAATCCACCCCCTCTCTGGGCAGCCCATTCCAATCCCTGAGCACTCTCTCTGCAAAGAATTTTTTCCTGATCTCCAACTTCAATTTCCCCTGGCAGGGCTTGAGCCCCCCGTGCCCCCTTGTCCTGTTGCTGTCCTGGGTTTAAGTCACTGTGGGTTTGTGCGGGTTCAAACCAGTTTAAACTTCCCCCAAATTCCCATCTCATTTTACTGGAACTAAATCCCATGCCTGGGTGGAAGGGGTTAATTTCCGAGCTTGTTCAGAGGGAGAAGGGGGGAAATGTGCCATACTGCAAAGTGGGATAAAGCAGAGAAGATGCAGATGGGTCGGTCTTGCAGGAGGCATTTTGGAGCCGGGCCAGCTGCATTTTCCACATGCCGCAGGAGTTTGGATTCGGACAGATGGGACTCTGGGGTCACCCGAGAAAACTCCAGTGAAAAGGTTACCTTGTAGGAGCATTAGACACACTTCTCACCAGAGCACAGGGGTCAGGCACACTCTACTGTACAGCCACTGTGCCAGAGAAAACAAACAGCCCCAGCCTGCACAATGTCAGGGGCTGTGGGAAGGACTTTAAAAAAATAATTAAAGGCCCCTGCGAGGCTTTCCTGGACATAGAGAGGCTGGAGGGCTCCGAAGTTTCTCTCTGCCTCCTGTTAAGAGGAGTTATAAGGCTGTCTGTGTTCTTGAAGCTGCACTGGGGAAAGTTTTGGGGACTCTTTGGAGTTGAATTTTCTCTCCGAGTGTGGGGAAAACAGGCTGAGTGTTGGGGTTTGGTGCAGTCTGAGCTCGGATCTTCAGCAGTGAGAAAGTCTGGAGGTTGCAGCCCTGGTTCAGCCCCAGATTCCAGCCCGAGGGCTTTGGGAAAGTGGCTCTGGCACCCAGTGCCAGCTTTTGGAAAGTCAAACAGATGTTTCCTCATTTAGCTCAGCGTGGCTTGTCAGTCACCCCAAGAGAGAAATTAAAACGGGCTCGGGACAGGCAGGGCTCTGTCTGCTGCAGCCACTGAAAAGGGAGATGAAAAGCTTGATTTTATTATATTTTTTTGCCCTCATGTTGTGGGCTTGTCATCTGTATTTATTTACCCGTTTTATTTTTAGGTGGAATGAATCATCTCTTTGGGGCAGAGGGCAGAAAATCCCTCTCCCTCTCTCCCCCTCAAAGCACATTTTGCTGTTTTGTGTTGGCTTTGCCAGCAGAATTCAGCATTTTTTTAAGCTACTGGTTGAGGCAGAGTAAATGTGGGTGATAACAATGTATTTGTAGCAATTTGTGGGCTTTATTCTCTTCCATCTGGTAGTCTTGGAGCACTTCATAGATGTTCTTTGTGTGAGAAACCTGATGGAGGAGGATTAATCATTATCCTCATTTTTCAGTTGGGGCAACTGAGGCACCAGAGATTTACTTGCAGCAAGAGGGCAGGAAAATGAAGATATTCCTGACATTCTCATCCTGTTGAGGCAAAACACCTCTGGATATCTACAGACCCTGGATTGCACCTAAATCTCCTGGTCGAAATCTCATTAGAGCCAGTAGAAAAAACTCTGGTTTTCTGCAGGCTTTGGGCTCAGGCCTCGGTTATGAGGTTAAAAACCAGCAAGACTCTGGTTTCCTTAACCTTTGTGCTGCTTAATTCTGCTCTGGATTAATAGGTTGTTCTGGTCTATTAGCAGCAGGGCTCGTTCTCTCTTGCCTCATTTTCCTTGGAATAATAAGACCAAAAAATTATGCCTTGCTGGAAGAGAGAGAGGGGGGCAAATAAAAAGGAGAGCCAGGATTTCATCCTCAAGGAAAAGCAATAAAATGGTACCTTGAGGGATGCCCGGCGTTTATTTGGGTTAGGAAAAAACCCAACCCCAGCAGGGGGAAGCACAAAGATTTGCCTCTTCCCTTTTGTTACGGGAATGTGGAGCTCCAACCCCTCCTTTCCCGGGGCTGTGTCGTGGCTTGGGGGTTCGGGGGGTGTTTGTGAAAGGAGAACTGTCGCCGACTCCTGCGGGAATCGGGCAGGGTCATTGCTGCTTCAGCCGGTGCTCCTGGAGCAGCCGAGGGATGTCTGCGCTTCGGGGGGAAAGAATGTGTGTTAAAAGGACTAATGGGCGCTCTGTCCATCAGGCTGGGCAGCCCCGAGGTCACCGGGCGGTCAAAACCNCACATAGGGGATTGAACCCATGACCTTGGCATTGTCACAACCAAGTTTTAACCAACTGAGCTAATCTCAGGTATGGATCCCAATGCTGTGGGATGGGTCCCGACCCTGTGGGATGGATTCCCCTGGTACAGGGGGAGTTTGGGAAGGTTGGCACTCATGTGTGTGGAAGGAGTGAAGTGCTTCTGTGGGGAAGAGGAAACACGAGGAAAATGCTCCGCTGTGAGATGGTGCAGAAACCCGACTCCAGGTTTGGGGAAGGAGGTGGATTCTTGGTAACTGGGATGGAAAAAATTGTGTTCTCTGCCTTCTGGGAGGTGCCAGCGTGGGGTTTCTGCGTGGGCTTCGTTGCCCTCTGCCGACAGCAGCAGAGTGGGATGCAGGTGGTGGAGCTGAGAGCACAGGCAGGGGACAGAGTCCTGGGGGATGGAGACGCTCAAAATCAACCCAGAGTCTGCAGCCAGATTCTGCAAATGGCCCCAGCTCCTGCAGCATTCCAAACTCCTGCAGCCAGACTGTTCAGGACATTCAAAATCCTGGCTCTGGTTAAAAATGTTTGCATTTTAAAATGATCCCTAATGAAGTCTAGTTTAAATTAACCAAACTGCAGAGAGAGAGAGACACACACAGAGGGAGAAATCTCATCTTCTCCTGACTTCAATTTCAAGTTCTCAGGCTAAATTGTTTTTCCCTGGACAGGGAAGAGAGTTGGACCTGAGGGGCTCGTTATGTTCTTTTGCTACTTCATCAAAATCAGAGGCAGCAGATCCTGCCCAGGCCCTGCCAATACCTCCCACCATGGGCCTGCCTGGACAGCCCCAGCCCAGGGAGGGATGGAACCCAGAGCACTTCAAACTGGAGAGTGGAAAAGACCATTCCCAGCAGGATGTGCAGGATCAGGTCCATCCTGGCCCCGCCCAGTGGAAAAGGTGTTAACTGGAGGAACTGGAAGATGCCCAAAATGAAAGCTAAATATAACACTCAAGCTCTCACTGTCTCTTCCAAGATTTTCCTCTTAGGGGTCAAACCCTCCCTTTCCTGCTCTGTTCTAAATCAGGTCATTCTTTTTCTCTATTCTTAAACATTTCCTTAAAAAACCCCTCCTACCCCTCCACCTTATCTTTATGGCATTGCTGCTTTATTCCTTACATTGTTTCCCAGATAAGCCCTCGTGCCAGAGGTTGGGAGCCTCTTCCATCCTTCAGCCAGGTCTTTTTAAGTCTCTTAATTACACAGGGACACCCTTTGGCATCAAAGGCATTGGGTAAACTCTGAGTTCCTCTCTGTATTCCATTGAATCCTTAAAATTTATGCTTAATTACAAAATGGATTAGAATGTAGCACAACCTCTTGGTGTAAAAGCCATTGCATTCGTTATGATTAAAATGGAATGACAATGCTGGAATTACATGGAAGAAAATCCCAGAGTGGTGATGGCAATGCTTGGTCTCCTCTAGTGCCTTACAGGTATTCCCATGGCACCTTATGAACTCCTAAAACATCCTTCCAAAGCAGTGTGGGAATAGAAATAGCCCATAAAAATCAGTGAATCTGGAAATTCCTGTGTCCCCATCATCCATGTCTCGTGCAGAGCCCAAAGCCAGAGGGAGATCCCCAGGTCTGCTCCGGGTTGTGAAGACCTTGAATGTCAGACTCACCCTTTGGGATGAACCACAAGACATTCCCTGCTTCCTTATCCACTTTCCAAGTGAGCTGAGCTGGTTGTTTCCCCCTTGTATTTTGAACATCAGCCCTCTCTCTTCTCATGGTAGCACAGCACAGGCCACTGGAAGTGGATATGGATTAAAAAGGGCAGGTTGTCCTAATGCTTGGGCTTTGTCCTCTGTGGAACTGAGAACTGTTGGTTTCCAACTTTCTTTTCTGCCAGGCCATGGCTTGAATGATGCCAAGATCCTCAGGAATTCCTGTACCTTCAGGAGATGGGGCTTTGAAGGTAGCCAGAGCCAAATGTGTGAGCTGGAGACACTTCTCCACTTCTCCAGGTGCCTGGGGAACCTCTCAGGGACGGAGAGAGACGCTGACCCAAAGAGCTTCTCTGAAGCTCTCCCTGCTGTGAAGGACAGGGAGAAAAAGGCCACTCCCAGGTCTTGCTCTGGGCCAGGTGGAGGAATTGCCATTTTCTGTGGGCAAAACTTTTCACCAGCATCAGAGTTTGAGATCTGATGGTGAGGCTTCCCCAGGGGCTGCCCTGGTAGGTCACAGAGTGGCAGGAAGATGGGATGCCACCACTTTAACTCAGTCCACAGCTATCCAGGAAGACTTTTCCTGGGAGAAGAGGAGGCTGAGAGGTGACCTCAGCACTGTCTGGAAGTGCCACATCAGGGAAGTTGTGGCCAGGTGGGGGTTGGTCTCTTCTCCCAGGCACTCAGCAATAGGACAAGGGGGCACGGGGGGCTCAAGCTCTGCCAGGGGAAATTGAAGTTGGAGATGAGGGAGAAATTCTTTGCAGAGAGAGTGCTGAGGGATTGGAATGGGCTGCCCAGAGAGGGGGTGGATTCACCATCCCTGGAGGTTTTTAAACGCAGATTGGATGTGGCACTGAGTGCCATGATCTGGTAAAGGGACTGGAGTTGGCCCAAGGGTTGGACTTGATGATCTGGGAGATCTTTTCCAACCCGATCGATTCTATGATTCTATGATTCTTTGATACTTGGATTTCAGGATATTTTCAGCTGGATTTCAGGGTGCATTCTGCCATCTCTTGTCACCTGCAAGCACCAGAACATCCTGTCACCCCATCAACAGTTTTCTGGACTTCTGGTCTTGATCTTTAAAAAATTATGTTGACCGTCAAACAGACCAACCAGTGCTGTCCATTCAAGGTTCCACTTTGTCTTCAGGAATCTCGGATATTTAATCAGGACTGTGCTATTTTGGGAACTGCACAGGAATATTGGGAAGCTAAAAAATATTTAATCAGCTCTTGGTTGTTGAAAACATTCATTTGGACCCCACATTAATGACACAGTGAGGGATATGAAGCTTCTGGGCTCCCTCACAGTGAGCTGTGTGTGCTGCTTTCCTGTGGTTTAAACTGAGATTAATAGTCAAAATTGCTGCTTTCTGTTTGAACTCAGCTGGTGAGTTCGAGACGAGAGTGGAACACGTTTTGCCTTGCTTTGCTCATTGATTAAACTCTGTGACAACATTCTGCATCCCTCTTCCTACTCTCCCTTTTCCCAGGAGTAACTTGTGAACATTTCTGCTGTGTTTTGATGTGCTCTGGCAGGAGCTGCTGAATGTGAGGCAAAATTCCCAACTAAAGAGACTCTGCTGTGGAAAACCAGCTTGTCTCTGAAGCCTCACCCAACTTTTCCTGGCCTCTCTTCTAAAAAGCCAATATATTTGTTATATTTCTGCAGTGCTGCATTGAAAGAACAGATTTTGTGGCTCCTGGTTTTCCTTTTTCTCAATCCCTGTTTCCCTCAGTTTCTATAACACCTCTGTGGTGTTTCTTTTCCAAAGTCTCCTCCGGCAATTTGGGTATTGTTGGATTACACTTGTGGAGAGACCCAGCTTGGAGCTCTCCCACCACCACCTCCTCTGCTCTGAGCAGAAGGGATGCTCCTCTCTGCTCATCCCTTCGGATCAGGCTCGGCAGGAGTTGTCAAAGCAATTGGTTCTTGGTCTCTGCTGAGTCATTTGGAGCAAACAGCTTTGCCTCGCTTTCTCTATCTCCCAAACGGGATTAATGCCATTAAGCCTCATATAAAGACCCTCAAAGCCTGTGCCTAAAAGCCCCACACAAGAGCAAACACTGTGTAATCCCTGGGCTGCAGCTTTGGCTGCTCCATCGGATCCATTTTTCTCGAGAACATCAACCTGTCGTTCTCTGCCCATTTGGCAAATCCTGGAAGTTTTCCTGCTCCAGAGAAACACAACTGGCTCTGCTTAAAAACATCCCCTCTTGCCACCCATTTCAGGAGGAGAATCTGTAATGAGCTTCCAGCCAGGCTTCAGTCTCTCCCTCCCTTGTCAGCTGCAGGTTCCACTAATTAAAACAACGAGGGAAGTTGCTTTCCCGACGGTGGAGGTGGCTCTTGTTATTCTTCCTTTAGCGCTTGTTCTGCTCCTCACACCGTGGTTATTACACAAGTGGTGTCTCTTCCCCCTCTGTCAGTCCATTTACCTGTCTCTTCTTGTCTTCGGTGACAGATCTGTGTTGTCAAGTGTGTCCTCGCGCTCCCTCCAGTTCCCACTCTGACGTCCACTACTCTATTCAATTAGGCTGAATTGGGAGGATAATTTACTGACCCCTCTCTCTCCTTAGCAGGTAAACTAGAAAATCATATACATGCATCTCCCGCACCCGCTGACCTTGGAAGGCAAATTCCACAGGATTTATTGTTGGCAGCTGCAGGCAAATATTGAAAACGTTACATTTTGTCGGAGGGGGTTGCCGTGATGTTTGTGCCTGTGCATTGTTTAATAACATTTCACTTAACTCGCTGTGATTAATTCAATTGATATTAATTACGTTGCGATATCGAAGCGGAGACCGTAATACTTTTTCATCCGGGTTTTCACCGATGAATCATTTTACATGTGGCATTTGCTAATGGGCCCTTTTTGGAGACATTAAGCACTAGTTGGAATGGGAATGGGATCTGTGGAGGAGCCGTGTCCCAGCTCCCCGTGCTGCAATGACCTGATGTCACACTCAGCCTCCTCGGCTAATTTTTTAGGCAACGATTGTCCAAATCTCCAGATCCATCACTTTATTGGAATGGTATAAAAACCCAGCAGATCTAATTTCCTTTCTTTGACTCTCTTTATTAGGGGATTGGTTATATCTCGTGTCCCCACAGACTGATATTTTATTAGCTGTTAACAATGATCTGATAGAGGCAAAGAAGTTCACGTTTCGCGAGGTTATTTATTTGTGTGTGTTTGTTCCTGCGCGAGGGTTGTTCTCCCCCCTCCTCTCCCCGCTTTGGACATTTCCAGCTGAGAAACCTCGTCGGGAAATGTCGCCACTGCCACCTGCTTGTAGAGTCGGGATTGACAGGCGGGGGATGCGGCATGTGGGGTTGGGATGCCAGATGTGGGGTTGGGATGCGAGATGTGGGGTTGGGATGCTGGATGTGGGATGTGGGGTTGGAATGCGGGATGTGGGGTTGGGATGCTGCATGTGGGGTTGGGATGTGGGATGTGGGGTGCAGGTTGTGGAATGCAGGGTGAAGAGTACAGAATGTGGGATGCAGGATATGGGATGCTGGATGTTGGATGTGGGGTGCAGGATGAAGAGTGCAGGATGGATATGGGGTGAAGGATGCTGGATTTGGGATGCTGAATGCTGGATATGGAATGTTGGATATGGAATATTGGATGCTGAATGTGGGATATTGGATGCTGGATGTGGGGCACTGGATGCTGGATATGGAATGCTGGATGCTGAATATGGGATGCAGGATGTTGGATGTGGGATGCTGGATGTAGGATGAAGGATTTTGGATGTGGGATGCTGGATGTAGGATGCTGGATGTAGGATGTTGGATGCTGGATGTGGAACACTGGATATGGAATGTTGGATGCTGGATGCAGGATGCTGGATATGGAGTACAGAATTCAGGATCCCGGATCCCCCATGGGGCCAGGGTGGGTGCTCCACAACCCCCCCCAGCCCATCCCTTAACTGGGGGAGACACCATATTTTATTTTTACCAGACATTTAAAAACCCCTCCAGGATGCAGATTTATAAATACCTGCCCAATTACCATGTTAATTTTATCCCTCACTCCCCCAACCCACCTACTATTCCCCTACCAGCTCTGCAGACCGTAATTTTTTATTATTAGTCAGCTCCTCACCGTCGGGCTGTGCTTTGATGGATCCATCCACACCCATCCATCACTCCGCTCCCAGACAGCTCCTTCCTCGTTCTCTTGACGTCAATGGGAATTTTGCCACTGACTTAAATGGGAGCGGGATCAAGCCTGGGATGATTCAGTGACAGGCTGACAAAACAGGGAGGTGTGGGCAAGGAGAGGCCGTAAACACGGGCGGGAGATGACACGGAGCCTTGGCAATGGCCCGTGCACGGCGCGCTTGAACTTTGGGGGGATTTATGGGAGCGTTGGATAAAATAAATGACTCATCACAGAAAGGAAAAATAGTCTCGGGGGGATCTGCTTCTTGTGGGCACCACAGCAGAAGGAGGGGTGAAGAATTGTGATGGATGGATGGGGTTTACCCTTTAAAAAAAAAACAAAAACAAAAACAAAAACCCAAGGAAAAGAGGAGAGCAAGGCGCAAAAAGGAGGATTTTGCCCTGGAAACCCTCCCCAGAAATGCCTCTCACTTGGCTTATTTATAAGGCCACAGTTTTCCCAGTTAACAGTTTAAATGAAGGGGCCGTTTCTTAAATGCTTTATTCATATTATACAGCGATTACCAGCTATAGCCATATTCCTTAATAACCTGTTATAAAGCATGTTATAAAATCCATTAGTGATGATGCCGGGGAAGGCTGTTAGGAAACATAATGCACCGTAATCAGGGCTCTGCAAAAGTGACAGAAATGTTTGTCGTTTCATGCCGGGGTTTATATAAGAGCTAAATAATTTATTTTGTGATCAAGGCGTTTTGGGTTGATTTTTTTTTTTCCTTTTTGGTTGCACGGAGTGGTTTCGAAATGTCCCTTTTTAACATGAGAAATAAACCCATTTCAGCCGCTTAAATATTCTGGGTTTGATTAAAATAAACACTGTTCCCTCCCTTTCCCCCTCCCACCTCTCATATAGGAATAAATACATAAATAAAAGGAACTTTTTTCCCCCACTTGAAAAATTTTGCAGAGGGGAATTTTTGAGTAAGATCTTCCTGAGCTGTTTTTCAGGGAGCTGAAACATCCCCGTGCTCCAGGTTCCCGGTGTTCTTGGAAGCAGGAGCAGAGACGGCTTGAAATGGTTTCTTATATATTTAATACCTGATTTTGCAGCACAAACACCTCGTTTCCTTCTCATTTAAATGGCTCCATAACGTGTCCCCAGCAGCATTTACTGGTTTATTGGGAATCAGGGAATTGGCTGGAGGGGATAGGAGGGAGCAGCACCCACTTCTCTGCACTAATAAAATCCTCCTGCTTCATTATCTGTTTGGAATTAAGAGCTAAAAATCCAGGAATACACGTGGAGCAAGAAGAGTCTGGAGGGCTGAATTCCTTGTCCTGGTGGGATGGAGGGATGACCCCACAATGGGAATTGGGGTTGGATCTGAGACACGGCAGGGAACGGGCTCAGCACGGGGGGTATTTATGGGAGTTTGGGAAAAATCTAAATCCCCTGATTGCAGGATTTCTTTGTGGTTATCTGGGAGCTAAAATAGGGCTGGGGGAACATTCTGGAATTAAACAAATATTTTGAGAAAGAGGGAATTGGCAATCCAGGGGTTGGTGTGCAAGAAACTCGGGATTGAAAATCTCACGTGCAGAAAAGACCATCTAAAAAAGCAGCACATTTTAAGGTTGTTTTAAGGTCTTTTTTATTACATTTTCCTCTCTCCTGCTCAGCCTGACTGGTGCTGTGGGAGCAGCTCTTTCAACCTGTTTTGGTCTCTGTTTTGGAGGAGTTTTGTGGGAAGAAAGGGACAGGTTTTATCTATGGAAGACGGGCTCTGGATTCGCTCTTTAAAAAACTGTGTGGGATTGTAGGAAGGGAATATCCCCATTCCCCCACACCATTTCACAGTGTGCAGAAGCAGCTCAGCTTTTATTGTGTGTGCAAATCTGAGGGTGCCTCGGAAGAATCGTTTCCAAATAATATCCATGGCAAATCGGGGCATTCCCGGGGTTTGGGAGGGCAAGAAGAGCTTGGAGGGAGGACCAGGGAGCTCCGGACATGCCTTGGTGGTGTGTGGTTTGTGTGTGGGTTGTGTGTGGGTTGTGTGTGGTTTGTGTGTGTTCCTGTGTGTGTCCCTGTGTGTCCCATCACTCTCCCATCTCACCCATCGCTTTTTAAATCAATTTTAGGCAGTTTGGCCCCAGCTCTGCTGGTTTGGGGACATAAATATAAACCTGAAGCGATGCCGGTGAGGTAAACAGCAATAATCTGGATTTGGTCGTGGTTTTAAGGGGGGAAAAAAGGGCTTCAATACTCTGAACAGTGTTTTAAAAATTTCAATTTTTATACTTTTATCTTTTGGATTTATATGGTACAGTTCCAGGAAGAAAAGAGCCCTTTAAATGAGGCTCTGATGCTGCCTGGGAGGTGCAGGAGTGTTGGGTACCAGGTACTTGGTGGGGTAATGATGTGCTGGAGATTGAGGGCAGCCACAGGGTCCTTTTACATGAAAGCATAAAGGTGCTTTATTGTACTTGGAAATCAAGCCCAGTATTTTAAGGAGGGGTTTGTGGAGAACAGCCGAGCTGATGACTTTGAATCTGCAAAGAAAGCAGAAAGGGTTTTTAATTTTCATCCTCCCATCCCAGCAAACCCAAATCCTTGGTGGTTCTTCCCCCTGTTCAGTCTTCCCTCATTGCTCCCCTCGGTGGGATTTATAACAATAAAATGAATAAAACAAGCCCTGTCCTCCCCTTGGGGCTCTCAGGGGTGAAGGTGTGGGGAGTTTTGTGCTCTGACTTTTTGAGAACTTTGCATCCTGCAGTGCCAGTAAAGCACAGAAACATCTGAGAACTCAGGAAAATGCTCTCCCCTCAGGTTTTCCTGCTGCTGAGGGCAGTTGGGAATGGAGCTGTGGGTGCTTTGTTGGGATACCCCAGTGCTTGGGAGCATCGTGGATTTGGGATTGAGAGGATCCTGCACTGGGGTCAGCTCTGCTGGGCCATGGGAGCAAGGACAAGATTAAACCTCAGCCTAAATGTTTCCAGCTTGAGGTGGTCTTTGTGCCCTCTGTTTCTCCTGCCAGGGTCTTTGTGCCCTCTGTTTCTCCTCCCACAGCTCTGCTGGGTGTCTCATCCTCACCCTCCCATCCCCATCCCAGAGTTTTGGGAGCTCTGGCACATCCCAGAGCCACGGAGACAGTCCCAGTGCCTCGTCTTGTCTGCTGCCAGAGAAACAAAGGAACTGCAGCTCGCACAGTTATTTAAAAGGAGCTGTAATATGTTACTGTTATGGGTCATTGCGGGGTTTTTTTTATACTGATATTACCATTATTATCCTCTCCAGCCGTAAAAATTGATTGGTGAGACGAGCAGCCTGCGGATCTCTGCCATCCTGGCTGGGGGCCTTCCATCTCTCCTTCCAGGTGGAGCAGGGGAGGGATGGACACAGAGCCTGGCCCTGCTGTCCCCACCCTCCAGCAGGACCCCCTCCACAAATCCATGTGTTGTTCTCATCCCCAAGTGTGGCTGATCCATTGCCCTGTGCAGGACCGACCCCTGAGGTTTCCCTCTTGGAAAGGGACCATGAAATTGTTCTGGGAAGATGCTCTTTGGGGTTGGGGCTATCTGGGGCAGCCCCTGCTTTTGGGGGGCTGGTGTGTGGAAGAAACAGCGGCTGAAAAAAGTGAGTTTTGTGAGGCAAAAGGGAGGGTGTGGGTGAGCAGAACCATAAAATAAGGAATAAACAGCGGGACGCAGCGATGCTCAAGAGTTCAGCTTTTTATTTTATTTTTATTTTTATTTTTCACCCCACCATTCCAGCTGCTTTTCCAAGGTGACAGCACTGCTATCCTATTAAAAAAAAATAGAAAAAGAGGTTGAAGTTAAAGTCAAGTGAACTGAACTAACTAAGCTCAAAAGACACACACAGAGCTGGCAAAGCATGCAGAGCCCTGGCTGATATTCTGCTGGATCAGAACTGATCCCAGAGCAGTGATAAAAGCCCAGAGTCCTGCCTGGAGCCCTCGAGTGCTGCCTGCTCAGCCCCAGTGGCATCATAGCCTGGCTGCAGAGGTTCCTCTGGCCTGTTCTCCACTCACTCCGGTGGAGTGCAGCCAGTTCACGGCAGCTGATGAGCTGCCCTCCTGTGTGTATAATTATTCATGGAATGAGATCCAGGAAAGTTTAGATTAAGGCCATGGGTACATGAATGGGTCAACATGAGGCATTTCAGCCTGGCCTGCTTTTTAAAAGCAGCATCCACATAATGCAAGCCCTTGAAAGCAATTTAACCCCGATAGTGACAAATCTAAACCCTTGAGGAGTCAGGGCTGGATTTGTCACGTTGTTCCAGCACTTGCTTTTCAATGCACAGCCTGCTCCTTTCTCACGGCCTGGCACGCAGCTGCCACCCCTCAGCTTCCCACCAGGGCTGTGCCTGGAGCTGCACATGGCTGAGCCACAGTGAGGGGATGGTGGGCACAGGCTGGGCCTGGAGTGTGGAGGAGAGGCCTTGTAGTGGGTGATAACGTGGTCTGAGTGGTCCCTTGTTTGGGTGGTCTGTTGTTTGGGTGGTCCCTTGCCTGGATGATCCCTTGTCTCTGGTCCCTTATTTGGATGATCCCTCTTTTGAATGTTTCGTTGTGTGGATGTTCCCTTGCCTGGATTATCCCTTGTTTGGATGTCCCCTTGCCTGGATGGTCTCTTGTTTGGAAGGTCCCTTATTTGGGTGGTTCTTTGCCTGGATGGTCCATTGCCTGGTGATCCCTTGTCTGGATGTTCCCTTGTCCTTCTGGTCCCTTGTTTGGATGTTCCCTTGTCGTGCTGGTCCCTTGTTTGGATATTCCCTTGTCCTTCTGGTCCCTTGTTTGGGTGTTTCCTTGTCCTGCTGGTCCCTTGTTTGGGTGTTTCCTTGTCCTGCTGGTCCCTTGTTTGGGTGTTTCCTTGTCCTGCTGGTTCCTCGTTTGGATATTCCCTTGTCCTACTGGTCTCTTGTTTGGGTGTTCCCTTGTCCTGCTGGTCCCTTGTTTGGATGTTCTGTTGTCTGGCTGGTCCCTTGTTTGGATATTCCCTTGTCCTGCTGGTCCCTTGTTTGGATGTTCTCTTGCCTGGCTGGTCCCTTGTTTGGGTGTTTCCTTGTCCTGCTGGTCCCTTGTTTGGATATTTCCTTGTCCTGCTGGTCCCTTGTTTCGGTGTTCCCTTGTCCTGCTGGTCCCTTTTTTGGATATTCCCTTGTCCTGCTGGTCCCTTGTTTGGATGTTCTCTTGCCTGGCTGGTCCCTTGTTTGGATATTCCCTTGTCCTGCTGGTCCCTTGTTTGGATATTTCCTTGTCCTGCTGGTCCCCAGTTTGGGTGTTTCCTTGTCCTGCTGGTCCCTTGTTTGGATGTTCTCTTGCCTGGCTGGTCCCTTGCCTGGAGGTTCCCCTTCTCCACACGGAGAACAGCACACCAGCTCTGCTGCCCTGCACCAGGTGTATTCTCCTGCCCAGACCTTCACCCTTGGTGAGACCAAACCATGGCAGAGCAGCCCAGGGTGTTGTGCCACCAAAACCACCCTACACGACCTCAGCCTCCCTGGGCTTTGGTTTTCTTCTCCACCAAGTAAAGCAGACACACATTCCTCCTTCTGGGAGCTCTGTCCAACAGCTTCTTGGGGATTCTCCACCTCGAGTGCTCTGCCAATGGCTGGTCCCAGGGTTGGCTGGCTTAAATCCCTGTTGGTGATGTTAATCCATATGGATTTTTTTCCAGCCTCTTGGCCATGCTGAGTTTTCTTTCTTTCTAACCCAAAATTTTTGCAATACATGTCACAAAAATCTTTCCTGATCTTACTCACAGTGACCACAACAGCCTTAAAAATCAAAGGCAATTTTACCCATCCAAACCTGAGCTTGAACCTTACGAGGGGATTTCAAATTCCACAGACCTCTAAAGGTGTCCAGGGCAACAAATTAATTATTTTCAGGATTGACTTTTAATTGTTTTAACCTGTCAAATTAGTCAAAATGACACGAGAATGTACAGCAATCGTGCCTTGAATGCTGTGCCACGGTGAGACATGCAGAACCTGCTTATTACATAATGAGGTTTGCATTGATTTGAAAAATACCCCGTGCCAAAACCTCCACACGTTCCCCTGCTTTGCAAAAATAAATAAAATAAACGGGGAAAACCTCAGGGACAAATTTCTGACAGTCCCTGAGTGCTGAGGGAGACGCCGGCTAGTTGGGAAATATTGCCGTGTCAGCCTGATTTCATTTATACAATTTATTTTATTGAGAAATATTGGCTCAAATAAATTTCCAAAACAAATGTTATGACTTCCCATCCTCGCCGAGCAAGGGGCCTGGATTTCTCATCAGCTGCGAGCGCGTGGATCCCGCCCAAAGTGAGATGTATTTGCAGGCAGGGCGAGGGGGAGCGAGGGGAAGGGGCTGGAGAGCGTTAAAATAACACTGGGTCAGGTCTTGGAGGCTCGAGCGGTGTCTGATCACAGTGTTATTATTAATATCACCACCAAGGGCCATAATGTCGAGTGCTGAGATGGAAAGTGCGGCCGCGCGGGGACCGCGGAGATAAATTTCCATTTGGAGCAATGGGTTTGTTTTTATATCCTTCTCCCTGGCTGAGTCTGTGGCCGGGGCCGGCACAGAGCAGGGGCCACCCCAGGATGGGGCACACGGTGGCTCTGCTGCCCTGGGAGATGGCACCTTGTTGGGATTGTCCTTTATTTACACAGTCCCTCCTCTGGACGGTCCCATTTCTGAATAGTCCTTTATTTATATGATCCCTTGCCTGGATGTTCCCATGTCTGGGTGGTCCCTTGTTTGGATGGTCCCATTTCTGGAAGTTCCCATTTCTGGATGGTCCCTTATTTATACAATCCCTTGTCTGGATGTTCCCATGTCTGGACAGTCCCTTATTTACATAGTCCCATTTCTGGAGGTTCCCATTTCTGGATGGTCCTTTATTTATATGATCCCTTGTCTGGATGTTCCCATGTCTGGACAGTCCCTTATTTACATAGTCCCATTTCTGGAGGTTCCTATTTCTGGATGGTCCCTTATTTATATAATCCCTTGTCTGGATGTTCCCCCTGTCTGGACAGTCCCTTATGTATATAATTCCCTTTTTGGATACTCCAATTTCTGGATGTTCCCATGTCTGGACAGTCCCTTATTTACATAGTCCCATTTTTGGAGGTTCCCATTTCTGAATGGCTCCTTCTTTATATAATCCCTTGCCTGGATGGTCCTTCATTTACATGATCCCTTGGCTGGATGTTCCCCCTGTCTGGACAGTCCCTTATGTATATAATTCCTTGTTTGGATGCTCCCATTTCTGGATGTTCCCATATCTGGACAGTCCCCTATTTACATGATCCCTTGGCTGGATGTTCCCATGTCTGGATGGTCCCTTTTCTGTGTATGATCCCTTGTTTGGATGCTCCCATTTCTGGATGTTCCCATGTCTTGATGGGCCTTTATTTACACGATCCCTTGGCTGGATATTCCCATTTCTGGATATTCCCATGTCTGAGTGACCCCTTGCCTGGATGGTCCCTTATTTACATGATCCCTTGTCAGAGATGACCCAACACTGGCCACCAACTCCTGGGCTGCTTCCCCTGGGTTTCTGCAGGAGCTGTTGGGGTTCTCCAGGCAACCAAACTTTTTTGGATGAATTCTGCTGGAAAATGGGTGTTTTTTCTAATCCTGGGAAATCCTCAGCTCCTTCAGTAGGGACTTTCAGGTGGTCCCACTATGAGGGGTTTGAGCATACACACATTTTATAAAAAAAATGGGCATTGCTTGTTTTGAATCACAGCAAAAAAAATCAGGAAAGCACGGGGGATGTTTTCTTATTCCATTTTTTCCCCTAAAATTCTCTCTGCCTTTGCTTTGCTTCATTAAATTCCACGTGGGAAATCAGGTTTATTTCACATAAGAAACATAATATTTCCATCCCCTTGTAGCTGTTGAGGTCTCTGGAGAAAGGCAATGGCCACATTCCCTCCTGGACACCTGGGATTTGGGAGGAAGGGGTGATAATCCCTGTTAAAAGGATTGAATCCCTGTTTAAAGCTTGTTTCATGTTTCACCTTAAAAAACCCCAGAACATTTCACTGCCTCAACATTCCTTTTTATAGGCAGATCTGAAACGGGCTGTAAAGGAAATAATTATGTGCTTAAACTCTGCGCATGAAATTAGATGGGAATTTGTCGGTACTTTAAATTTCTCAGAGCATCAGGGCTTAAAAGGAGCTTTAAAAAAGCTGCTGCTGGTACAAAGTGTGACTTTACTGCTCCAAAACCCGCCCTGGAACCAGCGGATGGTGGGACAGTCTCAAGGGTCAGGGGGTGCTGGTGGAGGTTGGAATATGGTCTAAATAACTCCGAGGAATTTGGGGCAGGTGAAGGTGAAATGATCTCGAGGGTTCTCATCTCTAGAGGTGAATTTCCCCTGTGGGAAATAAGCAGTGGCAGGAGAAAATCCCATTTTTCTCTGGGATAAATCCCAGTGTGAGGAAGAACAGGAGCCCCTTTTGCACAAGGCAAACCCAGAGACACGTGAAGACATAAAATAATTAAGAAGAAAAAAAAAAAGAAAGAAAAAGGAAAGAAAAAAAGGGAAGATTTAAAGTAGGCAAACCAGACTGAAAACTTGATTGATTAATTAATTACGACCAGTGGACTAAATTCTGCTCTCAATTAACACGTGCAGCCCCGTTGGAATTAATGGGGTTGCTCATGTGCGTGGGCAGAAATTGGTGCGATAGGTTTATTACCAGTAAATGGCAATTAATAATAGTTCTCCTTTTATATTTTCTATTATAGCCTATTAATATTCCCAGCCCTTGGAATCACACCACCACCACCACGACAGCAGTTATGAATCAGGAGCTGGGGAACCCCCTGATTTTTTTTTTTTTTTTTTCCCTGAAAGAAGTTTCTGTTACCAAAAGTTTGCCTTGTGTTATTTTTATAGCCGAGTGAGAGAGAATTTACAGGGAGCTGAAATCATTGAAGCTAATTAGCTGAATGGCCCTATTATTTATCCAGGGACACGTAGTACAATAATTGCTATTGCAGGTTTGAAGCATCTCAGGGATATTAATTCCAGAGCTTTCATGTCATCTCAGTACAGTAAAACTTCCTAATGGCACCCTGAAGGTGCATAATCTCATTTTAAAACTACTTTTTCTTCTTTTTTTCTGAGGGAACTGGCAGAATCTCCTTCCATAAAAGCTGAAAAAGGGGAAGAACTCATAATATTTTCCTCATAAGAAAGCAGTTATATTTTCTTATTATTTTTTCCACTCTCTGACCTTTCTTGCTTCCCAGTGATGGGTCTGCTGGAGCACTTCATCAAAAGTTTCCCTGAACTTTGATCTTCTGCTGCTTGTGGTGACACCATTTGGGCATCACCCTGAGGGCTGGGATGTTGGGGGGCTCATGCCCCTCCTGGGGTTCCTTCAGGAAGCAGAAGAGATGAACAGAGGGTTGATGTCCTCATGGAAAGAACCTTCCAGGGTCTTTGTTAGTCGTGGTGTGGAGTATTTGGGGCTTTACCTCCTGCTGTGGGTCAGCCCAGGAGCTCTTGGGGGTCACCCAGCCCAGGGATGGGGTGGGGAGCTGGGTCAGATGCTCTGCCCCCTCTGCCATCCCTGCACAGAATTAACAGCTGGTTTGCACTGGGGATGCTGAAGGACAAAGTTTTGGGGAGTTGAGAGAAGGAAAAACTCCTGAGGGCAGAGCTCAGTTGCCCCAGAAACGCTCCCAGTCTGGGCACACCAGGCAGTGTGGACTGGAGACCAGTGCAACTGGGATGGGAGAGAGCAGAGGTGTCCCTGCAGTGCCACCCTCAGTGTGTCACCTGCACAAAGCCACATTCCCAAGCTCCTATCCCAATCCAGGTCCTCCCATCTGAGCTCCATCCCACCCACCTGGGTTTGCACCGTTGTGTCTGAAAAGAGCTTTTCTCCTGGTGGGGCCAAAATGGAGTGTCCAGCAGAGAGGAAAGTCAAGATGAAACCCAAGTTTTTCTGTTCAGATGGCTCAGGTTCTTCTCCCCTCACTTTGTTCTGTGAGACCTCTTGGTTCTGTCCTCGGGAAGGACAGAGTGGGACCTTGGGACAGGGTGGGACCTTGGGACAGAGAGGGACATCCCCAGGGCAGAGCTTTGCACCCGGGAAGAAGCATTTCTGCTAACAGAGACATCCCAAGTGGTATCAAAAGTTAAATGAGGTGAGTCCAGGCTTAGTCAGCCCAGCACTGACCCTCCCCAACTGCTGCAAGGAGAGGTCCTGCCCCAAAGTTCTTCCTGGAGGCTGATCAGACCCTTCCAAAGATGTTTATCCATGAAGGGAATGGGTCGTGGAACCTGTTCCAGGCTGAGGTGCCTTGGGGAATCCTCAGGGATACCCAGGTACAGATTCCTGGGGGATATTGAGGTCAGTTCAGGGCTGGACACAGGGTGGAAAAAAGTGTTTCCAACCAGCCAGGACTTGTGACAGAATCGTTGATGGGCCTTTAATTAGAACCGTGTGAACGGCGCTGCTTTCACTTTAATTTAGCTTGATTTAAATGACACTCGTGGGCCAGATGAACCAAAGTCACTGGAGCTACACCAATTTACACCAGCTGAGGATTTGGCAGTAAAAGGGGGGGGAAGAAGGTGATTCCCTGTACTTTGTTTTAACCCAACAATCTTTACAGCCATCCATTAAGACGCTCCACCAGGCATTTCTCCTTCTGCAGGAGAGGTTTCAGCGGAAGAAATAAAGCTGTGAAGATTCAGTTTTCACTTTGTTTCTCGTAAAGACAGTCAGACTCCAACATAAACAACAATTTACACCCAGCATTTATTCTGGAAATTACAGTATCGTGCAGCTAACGCACACAGATAAATAATGTTTTATGGGATTCTGTGGAGTCCTTTCAGGGTAGAGGATGTTTAGTGGAATTAGAAGACTTAGAAAACACAGAGCTCTGGCTCTGGCTGTTAATCCTGGAAAACACAAACGCAGAGCAGGCTCCCACAATTAAAGAGATAAAAATAAATCCCTCCGGGTTTACGCTCTTCCTTTAAAAAACATCTTTATTAAATATTCAAGGGGATAAGCCCTCAAACCTTCGGGGTTTTGTGTTGTGTTTGCTGCTCGTGGTGGGAAAAAACTGGTCAGAGCTTCTCAGTTCTCTGGGAAAAGGGTGTTTATTGGTGATTCTCAGCTTGTCTGAGCTGTCCTGGTGTGGCTGGACAGGACATTAACCTGGAATTTGTTTCTTTGCATAAAATACGGGGGGAAACGGGTGGATGTGAAAGAAAATCCGTCATTTTTGGAGTCAGTGTGGGAAACTTGAGGGTAAAACCCCTCAGTATGTGGATGGACTGAGAGAGAAGTTTGGGTTCTGTGACCAGAGGTGTCTGTGGGACCTTCTGGAGCCCAAAGCACATCAGATGCCAGACATAAAGCACCTCCAAACGCCTTCAAATCCCCCTTGTGAGACACAGCCAGCCCTTAAAATCCATTTTATTCTTGAAAAGTGTCTGATGAGCCTGAGCTGGCAGCTTGGCTGTCTCAAAGACTCGCGGAGGCTTCACTTCCCTGCGGCCCTGCAGCCTCCAGGCAGCACTTGCAGCATCCTGTGCCCGCGTTTCAGCAGAGGAGAGTTGTCAGCTCGTTTCCTCCCACCAAACTCTCACCCTTTTAGCCCAGACCCCTCCAAAAAACACTGTTCTTAAAATCAAAGGTCGGGGTCCAGCGCAATAAAACAGCCCAGAACATCCATCCCCCGAAACAACCTTTAGTAAACTGTTTGAACAAGAGTCCACTTGTCCTAATTAATGTCAGCCTGTCACTATTATTATTAGTTAGGGGGTTTTAACTGCTTTAACCCCGAATTTGGGCTTTGAAGAGCCGTGTCTCCCATCCCATGGTTTCCTCTCCTTGCTACAAATATCCCAGGGGTCAGAAAGCCCCTCCTGCTCGTGGGCTGGTGGGGCTGAGCGTGTCCATCTGTGCCTCCAGCTCCCTTTCCTGTTTAGGTTGTTGCTGGCTGAGGAAATGCCGTGTTTAGGGAAGGGGTTGCTGGGCCCCAACCCCCCTGGGTTGGTGTGAGACCCTGGAAAAGGCTCTGCCTGCTCCCACCTGGACAGTTGTGGGAAGGGATGGATGGATGGAGGGAGGGAGGGAGGGAGGGATGGATGGATGGATGGATGGATGGATGGATGGATGGATGGATGGAGGGAGGGATGGATGGA
>VWZD01001881.1:277942-293361 GCA_013396695.1 Sakesphorus luctuosus
AAAGGGGATGGGATGGGAGAGGGGATGGCAGGGGATGGGAAAGTGGGTGGGATGGGAAGGTGGGTGGGATGGGAAGGTAGGTGGGCAGGGGATGGGAAAGGGGATAGCAGGGGATGGGAAGGTGGGTGGGAAGGGGAGAGGTTTGATTCGGCTCCGTCTCATCCTCAAACTTCATAAAAAATTGGGAAAGTGGGGAAGAGCCTTAAAACACTCATTTTATGACATCCTGGTCCGGCTCAGGGTGGGTTTGGGGAGTGTTAACCCTTTGGATGCTGTTCAGGGGTCACACAATGCTTTGGAATCATCAGCAAAGGGCCAGAGGTGTTTGATGGTCCAGAGACATCCTGGGGTGTCCCTGCTGTGCCATGGAGGGTCACCAAGCACAGCAGTGAATTGGCCATCGTGCCTTTTTCCTCACCAGCTTTCCAGAGATGGATGTTTAGCACTAGGAATTGTCTTGATGGCAAATTGTGCCCTTTCTGAATCTTCCCAGAAAAGCTGGAATGGGGATTCCAGCAATTCCGAGTTCTGGTCTTGGCTTTGCCCACTGATTTATTCTAAGCTGCATCAGTATAAAATGAAGGTGTTGAGTGGGTGGGGAGTTGTTAGAAGAGTGAATTGGTTGTGTGGGGGCAAATTCCCACATCCACTGGCACATTATCCAGGGTTTTACCCCAGCAGAAATGGAGCCTGAGGCAGCTGAGGGCTGAGCATGAGCACTGGCACTGGAGGATGCAGGAGGTGCTGGAGTGAGTGCATTTTCCCTCTTTTCCTGTGGAGCAAAGCCAGTGGTGGGATGCAGAGTGGTCCCTGAGATCCCCTCCAGCACATCTGGGCCTGTCACCCCTCCCTGTGTCCCCACCCCACAATGCACAGGATTTAATTGCACACAGACCCCAAGCCCTTGTTGGCCCATTAAGGACGTCAGATGATCCCTCCAGGAGCTGCCAGTCCAGATTGAGCCCAAAATCTGCTGCTTCAGAGAGCTCATTTTCATAATTAGCCAGGCCCACTCCTGCCTGCCTCCAGCCCTCTCCCCCTCTTGCCACCCATTCCACACTGGAAAGGGCACGTTCCCAAGGGACTCATCGCTCCAAAAGGGATGGAGTTCATCCCAGGGTCAGGCACAGAGCCGTGCAGGGAGCCTGGGGTGCTCTGAGCCTCTCAGCCTGCTGCAGGTGTGTTTTAGGAGGGCTGGAACAGCCTCACTCAGTGCTCCTTTTGGAGAAAGCAGGTGTGGGAATGCCGGGATTCAGCCTGGATGCAGAACTGTCAGGGCTGAGCACTGCTGAAAGCTCAGCCAGCCTGCCCCACTCTGCCCCTTCCTCCTTCTCCTCTTCCTCTCCCAAAAGGAAAAACCAGGACTTCTTGGCTTTCAGAGCAGGTGGGAATTCAAGCAGCTGGAGTCAGGGGGGGCCCCCTGGCACCCCACACCAGTGTTCCCTCCAAGTCAAGACGGTGCTGCCCCTCATGCTCATAAACAGGGGGCTGGCTTTGTTTTCTGGTTTTACCTCGTGTTTTAGAGCTTTTCCATCCATCACAGGGAAAATGAAGCTGTGCTGGGTGTTCACAGGACTCCAGGAGCACAGGGATTTGGAGGGAATATCTGCAGTACTCATGATGGAATCACAGCTGGGAAGGGATGGTTCATGGAGCAGGGTCTGTGAACCCCCTTCAGCCCCCCTCCTGCTCCCTGTGCTGCTCCAAGTGGGGGTTCCAGGGCCTGGACCCCTGCCCAGGAGGAGGTTTTACCCTCTGAGATGGGCATCTGGGGGTCCTGCACCCTCACAGGCCCACCAGGCTCACACAAGCTGAAAGATTTGACTCCAGCACAAATATTGACCTTCTTGGTGGCTCCAACTCTGCCCCAAAGACCCCCAGATGTGTCACCCCTTCTTAGGGCTGTGCCACTCGTGGGACTGGTTCCTCCCTGCCTGAGTTACTGCTTTCAATCCCCTGTAGGACAAGGTGTTTCCCACTCCAGCTGCCAGTTGTTGCCCTCTCCAGGTCCTGCTGCAGAGCAGGGTGATAATTCCCTGCCCTCCCTGCCCTGTTTGTGTGTGGATGTGCATATATACCCACATATGCATATATGTATATGACTATTACCATAAGTGAAGGTTGAGCACATTATTCAAACCTCAGCTTTCCCCTCAAGTCTGTTGTTTGCAGAGACAATGCCTGTCCCTGGGGCTCACTCCCATAAAACCTGATTATCATTTATTCCAGGGCATAAACTTCAGGCGTCAGCCCTGCACGCCGTTCCTGGCTCTGCCTCCCATTTCCCTCTGCTTGGATCCTTCCTGCTGCAGCTTTATTTTTGTTAGGATGTTTGATCTGCAGGCTGATACTCTTCTTATTCTTCTAATCAGATGGGGAATCCTGGGAGAATGTTGATGCCTTTATCTGGAGGATTTAATGCCACTCAGGCCGCTCCGTCCCCTTTGCTCCCGGCTGTGCCAACACAAATTTGGGATGATGACAATGCCAGGACCTTGATGAGCTCAGGCTTTGCTGCTGTGCAATTCCAGGGATTGCCAGAAGTCAGGAACGCTGCCCCAGCCTCCATGTTAATGTTATTGATGGTGGTTGTTTAGTGACGCTGTTTCCATCCTCTCTCTCCCATCACGGGCACGAGGCCACTCTGCTGCTTTGGTGTTGCTGCTGACCAGGTTTCATCCTCTGTGTTTTCCAAGGATTTTTTTCTTTCTCTTTGCATCACTTGACTGGCTCTCTCCCTCCCTGGTGATACCTCAAGCCATGCAGAACCCTCTCACCGTGGCCTGCCAGCCCCTTGCCTGTCTCTGGAAGGCTAATCCAGCATTATAATATCCAGACAGCAAAAAGGCACCTCCTTTTGCTCCCCCCACCCTGTTTCACTCTTTTTTTCCCCCCTTTTTCTTTTCTTAATTCACTGTCTAGTGAGTTTCTGATTGACTCAAAGACCAATTAAAGTAAAATTTAATGGGAGAATAGATTAACTCCCCGAGGTTCCCCTGCCATCCATCACATTTTTATAGCAGGAGCTGTGAAGAAGCTCATAACTTCATGCTGTGAATGTGATAATAAAGAGGGCACGGAGAGGATTCCGATTTACTGCCGGGCTGATGTGCACCAGGGTGGGATTTACTGCCCCAATCCCATCCTCCTTTTATTTGGAGGGAGGTCACTGGACCTCCACCCAGCACTGCCTGCAGGAGGATGGGATGGTGGGTTGGATCCTGCAGCAACATGGCTGAGAAACCATCTCTGCTGTTGGATGTTCCATCTCAACTCTGGTTCCTGAGAACTCTGGTTCTGAACTGGGCCCCTCAGTTTAGAAAGGATATTGAGGGGCTGGAGCGGGGCCAGAGAAGAGCAACGAGGCTGGAGAAGGGAGTGGAGCACAAGTGCTGTGGGGAGAGGCTGAGGGAGCTGGGGGTGTTTGTGCTGGAGAAGAGGAGGCTGAGAGGTGACCTCAGCACTGTCTGGAAGTGCCACATCAGGGAAGTTGTGGCCAGGTGGGGGTTGGTCTCTTCTCCCAGGCACTCAGCAATAGGACAAGGGGGCACGGGGGGCTCAAGCTCTGCCAGGGCAAATTGAAGTTGGAGATGAGGGAGAAATTCTTTGCAGAGAGAGTGCTCAGGCATTGGAATGGGCTGTCCAGAGAGGGGGTGGATTCCCCATGCCTGGAGGTTTTTCAGCTGAGCTTGGCCGTGGCACTGAGTGCCATGATCTGGTAAAGGGACTGGAGTTGGCCCAAGGGTTGGACTTGATGATCTGGGAGGGCTTTTCCAACCCAATCCATTCTGTGATTCAATGGATGTGGCACTGAGTGAGAATCCACCACATCTTGATCCAACCCCACTGTGATCACCAGCCCAGGGCACTCAGTGCCCTGGGCTGGTGATCACAGTGGGGTTGGATCAAGAATTGGACTTGACAATCTTGGAGGTCTTTTCCAACCCAATCCATTCTGTGGTTCTGTGATTCTATGACTCTAAGTGAGGTTGAGATGTTGGGAGGCCCCACACCTGTGTCCCTACTCCATGGATCCTGGAATCACGAGTTCCAGGCTGTCCCTGGCCATTGAGACAGACACCAGTGGTGGCAGGGAGGTGGTGACAGGCAGAAGTGACCTGACCAAGGCCAGGCAGGACATGGGAATGACTCCCAGCACGGGAACTTCATGGGAATCTGCTCCTCATCTGCGGCATCAGGGACTTGTGAGGGGATATTGTTTGTCTTCCTGAGGGTCAGAAGAAATGTGAGGGTTACAAAGAAGTGTGTTTCCTCTGGGATGGATTATAAAGGAGCTGTGGGGGGAGAAGGAGGAGGGAGAGACTGGAAAAGATGCATCTCCCCGGTGGGTTTCACTGAAAAGCTTCGTGTGCGCAACAGGAACGAAGTGAAGAAGAGAGAGAGAATTTATCTGGAAATAATAGAAACTATTTGTTGGATTTTCTAGGCTGAAGATGGGGAGTTAATCATTATTCCAGCAAGCCCTGAGTGATGCCCCTTGCAGCCTCCCTCCATAGATAGCGTTCCGGTGGGAGTGCTCCCAGCGCTGCTTTGTCAGGCACTATCAGCAGTATTGAGCCAACCTGAGCACCTGATTATTAATCCTTTTCTCCCGGTGACATGACGGCAATCGATGGCTGAACAAGCTATTGAAACTGCAGCAATCAACTGGGCTCCACTTAATCCAAAGGGAGCCTCACTCGGGGCCTGGCAGGGAAAGGGGGTTTGGGGCAAAGCAGGGCTTGGTGGCACTGCTGGTGCTGAGCCCTCCCATGGGTGTGTGGAGGGGCAGGAGCCACGTCCTGCCCTGCTGAGCTGCAGCCCTTGCAGGTGGTGTAGCCTTTCAAGGTGTTGTAAGCACCACATTTCACCTGCGTTAATGTTATTAATGACTTCCAGGCATTAATTAATGACGGGCATCGGCACATCTTGTACGAGGGAAAATTAGGGATTTGTGTCTGGTTTTTTACATGCCAAGGTTCCCACTTCATGTACACACACACGTGTGGGTGGGTGGGTGTGTGCACGTGCCAGGGGCTGTTTCTCCCGTGGGATTTATCCATCACATGATGTTTTTCCGCCTCCTCTGTGTTGAGGTGGGGACACGGGTGGCCTTGGTGGGGGGCTGGCAGTGCCATCTGCTGGTAAATCCGTGCTGGAAATCCGGCCATTCCCAACTTTGCCTGTAGAGTTGGTGTTTTGCTGGGCTGAGGGGGTTCTGCTCCCAGCCCTGATGAATCCCCCAGCATTCCAGAAGGAGCCCCGAAGGGTTTGTTGACTTTCTAGGTGGGACTCGAGGGGCAGAAGCTCCACGGGAAAATAGAAATAGGAAAAAAATAGAAAACACAAACAGAGGAAGACCTGAAGCAAAGCTTTTACTGTCTTTTACCATCTTGTTTTACTACTCTTGCTGCTGAGAAGGGAACATGTTGGTGCCCATCAGTCCCTGGGACTGTTGGATCCCCACACTCAGGTCACCTCCACAGCCCTGCCAAGAGCTCAGCAAAGGGTTTGTAGCAGAAATTTGGGGATTTGAGCAGGTGAACATCCCTCCTTATCCTTGTGCTCAAGAGGACCTGCAGGAGGGCAGAGTTTGGAGGAAACCTCTTTTGCTTTTGTGTTGGGAGCACAGCTGAGTCCTGCCCCAAGCTGCTGGTGGATCTTTGGCGTGCAGAGAGATGAAAGATGGCTCATCCCATTCCTCCAGAGCTGCTGCAGCCCTGCCCTGCCACCAGGGCCAGGGCTTTAGGGATTCTCTTCCCTTTCCTCCAGAGCTGCTGCAGCACTGCCAGGGATTTAAGGATTCTCATCCCATTCCTCTAGAGCTGCTGCCCTGCCACCACTGCCAAGGATTTAGGGATTCTCATCTCATTCCTACAGAGCTGCCCTGCCACCAGGGCCAGGGATTTAGGGATTCTCATCCCATTCCTCCAGAGCTGCCCTGCCACCAGGGCCAGGGCTTTAGGGATTCTCATCTCATTCCTACAGAGCTGCCCTGCCACCACTGCCAAGGATTTAGGGATTCTCATCTCATTCCTACAGAGCTGCCCTGCCACCAGGGCCAGGGATTTAGGGATTCTCATCCCATTCCTCCAGAGCTGCCCTGCCACCAGGGCCAGGGCTTTAGGGATTCTCATCTCATTCCTACAGAGCTGCCCTGCCACCACTGCCAAGGATTTAGGGATTCTCATCTCATTCCTACAGAGCTGCCCTGCCACCAGGGCCAGGGATTTAGGGATTCTCATCCCATTCCTCCAGAGCTGCCCTGCCACCAGGGCCAGGGCTTTAGGGATTCTCATCTCATTCCTACAGAGCTGCCCTGCCACCACTGCCAAGGATTTAGGGATTCTCATCTCATTCCTACAGAGCTGCCCTGCCACCAGGGCCAGGGATTTAGGGATTCTCATCCCATTCCTCCAGAGCTGCCCTGCCACCAGGGCCAGGGCTTTAGGGATTCTCATCTCATTCCTACAGAGCTGCCCTGCCACCACTGCCAAGGATTTAGGGATTCTCATCTCATTCCTACAGAGCTGCCCTGCCACCACTGCCAGGGCTTTAGGGATTCTCATCCCGTGCCTCCAGAGCTGCCCTGCCACCACGGCCAAGGATTTAGGGATTCTCATCCCATTCCTCCAGAGCTGCCCTGCCACCACGGCCAGGGATTTAGGGCTTCTCTGGAATTCTGGGTTCTGAGCCCAGCGAGCCTGGCTGCTGCCCATGCCACCCCAGCAGGCCGCGCTGCCAGGTGGGCCAGCCCGTGGTGGTGGCTGTCAGCCCTGCCAGGGCTCCCTAATAAGGTTGGCCATTAAGGTGGGTCAGTGATGGATGGCTGTGTCCCCGTGCCCCAGCCCGGCGTGTGCTGAGGCACTCCCTGCCCAGCAGCTGTTGTACTGCCTGCCTTGTTAAGGGGCTCTGGCGCTGACATCAGCTATACATCACCCTGGCTGATGCCTTTGATTATTTGGACAGCTCTTGGCATGATGAATCGTTGGGATTGATCTGTCTTTTCTTCGCGGTCGCTCCTTGCCCTGTTCCTCCCAACTCTCTCCGCTCTCCGACCACAAATCCTTTAAAGAAGGTTAGTGCCTTCCAGGGCGTCCTGCCTAAACAACTCTGGTGGCCAAAACGCTGAGGAATTGGTAGATACAGTTTGCTGGAGGGAAAGTGGCTGAGGTGGGATGGCAGGGAAGGGCATCTGAGCTGGCCCTGGGGTGAGGTGACAGCCATGGGGACAGCTCTGACATGGCATTGCCATCCCAGCGATCCACATTGCAGGGCTGCTCCAAAAAGGGGCAAGAACTGAACGTGTCCCAACTAACCCTGGTGCTGATTTGAGCATCCTGGTCTATGGAAGTTGTCCCTGCCCATGGCAGGGGGTGGAATGAGATGGGCTTCAAGGTTCCTTCCAACCCAAAGCACTCCATGATTCTGGGATTAACGCAGCCCAGGGAGGCCAAAGCACAAAATGCTTTCTGGGAACTTTTCCCCTGCTCTACTTTACAGTAATTAGCCCTTGCAGCTTTTGGTAATTGCTCACTATCTGTGCTTGGCTTGTTGGGATGGAACAATGGAGTGATGTTGTTGCTGTCCTGAATCTTCCTGTGACATCTTCTCGCGGGCTGTGCTCCAGGTCCTGGTGCATCCAACACCCTCTGGCAGCTTCCAAACCCTCTCCCAGGGCCTTGCCAGGATGTGCCTTCTAATGCAGTTCTCAGTCTTGTCACAAAGACACCCCCCTGTGACCCCATCACTGATGCAGAGCTGGGCAGAGTCTCTTAAATGTCCCTCTGATGGATGGATCCCAGAGCAGGTTTTGGACCATCCTCTGCGAGAGGAACTGCCTGTACCGAAGGAGTCAGAGATGCTGATGGGCATTTTTGGCTCCCAGCAGACAGTGCTGCTCCTGGGGTCACACTCCTGATGTTCTGGCAGCTCTGTGGCCAACCTGCCATGGCTGATGAGCTGCAGAACCCCTTGGCTGAGGGCACCTTTGGCTGCAGGATCTGCCTGGGGGTGCTGGATACCAACATCTCTGTGGGATGTGCAGTGGGGGCCAAAGGTGCTGGGGGGTCTCTGAGGTGCTGTGGTGGGCTCAGAGGTTCTGTGGAGGGCTCAGAGATGCTGTGGTGGACTCAGAAGTGCTGTGAGGTCTCTGAGATGCTGTGGTGGGCTCAGAGGTGTTGTGATGGTCTCTGAGGTGCTGTGGAGGGCTCTGAGGTGCTGTGTTGTGCTCAGGGGTGCCATGGTGGGCTCAGAGGTGTTGTGATGGTCTCTGAGGTGCTGTGTAGGGCTCTGAGATGCTGTGATGGGCTCTGAGATGCTGTGGCAGGCTCAGGGGTGCTGTGATGATCTCTGAGGTGCTGTGGTGGGCTCAGGGGTGCCATGGTGGGCTCTGAGGTGCTGTGGCAGCCTCAGAGGTGCTGTGGTGAGCTGAAAGTTGCTGTGGAGCAAAGTCTGGGGGTCTCCTCACCAACACACCTCCCCTGCCCATGGCTCTGGGGGTCTCTTTGCCCAGCTGTTTCCCTGCTCTGCTTTCCCAGTGCTGGGAAGTGGCTCCCTGGGCTCCCCTGGCCGAGCTGCTGTCTCTGCATCGCTTTGAACTCTTATCTGTGGCGTCTCCTGCCTCTGGCTGGGGCAGACGTGGAGCCCCGTGCAGGGCCTGATAACCTTTCTCTTGTTCATTAAGGGCCCACTTAGTGCTCTGTGGGACTGAGGAGAGACAGTCTGGAGGAGAGAAGCAGAGCAGGGCTTTTAGCCTGGGTAATGCAAAACTTCATCAATAACCTTCCAAACGCGAGCCCAGAACTTCAATCCGACCCCCAGAGAAAGGAAAACCTGCAGAAAAAGATTCAGAGCATCTTCTTGTGGGTGGAGGAGCTGAGTCTGCCCAGCTGAGTCCTGAACAGCAGAGCGTGGTGGGGCAGATTAACCCTTTGGGGCCAGGATCCTGAGCTGGGGGTGATGGATGGGGTGGTCTTTCCACTGCTGGTGTTTTGGGGGTGTTGGTGGCACCAACCCTCGGCCAAAATCCAGTGGAGATCCCCCAGGGATGGCAGTGAGGGCTTTGAGCTCACACAAGGGTGTAGGTGAAGCAAGTCCTGAATTATTTAGTTCAGCTTTTCAGCCTCAGGACACAGATCAGCCTCATTTGGTCTGAGCTCTTGTGCTTGGACATGGGGTCTAAAATCCCCACCCGGGGAGCAGAACCTACAAATCCCCCTCTGCAGTAACTTCCTGTGATTTCCAACCCAAAGGGAGTTGAGGCAGAGGCAGCAGGGAGGGAAACACCCCTTAAAAATTGTCGAGGTAATGGAAACAACCTTAAACCATCATATTTCAAGCATAACGCCATAATAAAAGTAACAGGATAATGATTTTTTTCAGCCCAGATATTAGAGGCCCAGATATTGATTGGTTGTTTCCCTTGTCGTTCTCGCCTCTGATGGAACTGCATTTTTTGACAGAGAGTGCAATAAAATGTACAGTTTCCAATTTGAGAGCCCTATAAATGTCATCTCTACATGCACGGTTACAAATTCTTCCCCAGGCTCCTCTTCTCCCTCCTCTCAGCACCCAGAGGGTCCTCAGGGAGGGAGGAACACACACCATGGCCCTTCTTGGAGGGCAAAATTTGGGCTGAACCAGCCCAGTTCTGTGCTGGAGAGATGAGAAGATGCTTCATTCCCGTGGGGGATGGAAACACTGAGGTTACAGAGTTAATGCATCTTGTACTTCTCAGATTTATGGATTTTTTGAGGCAAAATATCAAGCTTGTCATGGCCTCAGATTGCCCAAAGTTGAGCTGTCAAGACCTTCCAGTTTGACTCCACTGGGAATTATTTTATTTTTAATATTTTTTCCTGTGAGAATTTGGTACCTTTTGGTCAAAGGGCTGAGGGAATGGTGAAAATTTCCAGGAGCATCCAGGGCAAAGTGCTGAGTGGTGGCATCTGAAGTTATGTGAGTCCTCTTTGCTCCCTGCTCGTATTTTTGGGGGTTTGGTTTGTTTGATGCCTTGTTGGCCATATCTGGGTTTCCTCCTTGGGATTTTCAAAGGAAGTGAAAGAAGTGAGCGAGATAAGGTGTCTGCTGTGGAGATAAACCCTCTGTGTCTCACCTCAGATGGGTTTGGGGAGGATCCAGCCTGAAGCCTCCTGAAGTCAGCAGAAACCCCAGCCTTCTGGGGTCAGCAGAAACATCCAGGGATGCTCCACAGATGGGATAAGGGTGGTTGAAGAGGGAAAAACCATTTTTCTGTTTGATTTGCAAATCCCTGACCAAATTCAGAGCTGGCAAAGGGGGTCGGTTGCCTGGAGTGAAGTAGCAGAAAGCAGGGGAAGGTGGAGCAGAGATGAATGTGCTGCTCCTCTGCTGCAGGAATAACAATAATCAGTTTTATATAAATCTCTCTTCCACAAAGAGACTTGAAAGCCCCATCCCCATCCCCAGGGTGCAGGGGGGTACCCCGGGCTGGGTGATGAGGGCACTCACCTTCCCTGAGCTGTGCTCGTGCTGTGACCTCCCGTTAGGCTTAATGCAACCTTTTTATTTATTTCCAATAACTCCCCAATCAGTCAGAGCCCTGCCAGGTTCCCTCTAACCTCAGATCACAGGCTCATAACCGGTTTGGGGGCTTTTATTGGTCTCTGAGGTGGCCAAAAGCCATTAAAGTCTCTGTTTTGATTTGATGAGAGACGTTTTGAGGGTCTCAGTGTCTCCCTCACCTTTGCCTAAACATCTCAGTGCTGTGTCTGTGCCTGGAATTGGGGTTTCAAAGCCCTGCCCTGCTCTTCCTCAGCTCCCCCTCTGCCAGGCAGGAATTTTAAGGCTTAATATTGAAGAGGTGCAGAACTGGCACCGAAATTTGCTCTTTTCTCCCCATTTTCAGACAGCAGGTGCCACGTGGTTGATGCCAAACCCCTTTGCCCAGTGGGTAAAGCTCGAGGCTGGCTTAAGGTCTGAGTGCCAGCCCTGGGTCCTGATCCCCTGATCCCACCTGGGTCCTGATCCTTTGATCCCCCCTGGATTTGTCGCCAAAGGCACATTTGGGGCTTTTATTGGTCTCTGAGGTGGCCAAAAGCCATTAAAGTCTCTGTTTTGATTTGATGAGAGACGTTTTGAGGGTCTCAGTGTCTCCCTCACCTTTGCCTAAACATCTCAGTGCTGTGTCTGTGCCTGGAATTGGGGTTTCAAAGCCCTGCCCTGCTCTTCCTCAGCTCCCCCTCTGCCAGGCAGGAATTTTAAGGCTTAATATTGAAGAGGTGCAGAACTGGCACCGAAATTTGCTCTTTTCTCCCCATTTTCAGACAGCAGGTGCCACGTGGTTGATGCCAAACCCCTTTGCCCAGTGGGTAAAGCTCGAGGCTGGCTTAAGGTCTGAGTGCCAGCCCTGGGTCCTGATCCCCTGATCCCACCTGGGTCCTGATCCTTTGATCCCCCCTGGATTTGTCGCCAAAGGCACATTTGGGGCTTTTATTGGTCTCTGAGGTGGCCAAAAGCCATTAAAGTCTCTGTTTTGATTTGATGAGAGACGTTTTGAGGGTCTCAGTGTCTCCCTCACCTTTGCCTGAACATCTCAGTGCTGTGTCAGTGCCTGGAACTGGGACTGCAGAGCTTAATTAAGGCTTAATATTGAAGAGGTGCAGAACTGGCACCGAAATCTGCTCTTTTCTCCCCATTTTCAGACAGCAGGTGCCACGTGGTTGATGCCAAACCCCTTTGCCCAGTGGGTAAAGCTTGAGGTTGGCTTAAGGTCTGAGTGCCAGCCCTGGGTCCTGATCCCCTGATCCCACCTGGGTCCTGATCCTTTGATCCCCCCTGGATTTGTCGCCAAAGGCACATTTGGGGCTTTTATTGGTCTCTGAGGTGGCCAAAAGCCATTAAAGTCTCTGTTTTGATTTGATGAGAGACGTTTTGAGGGTCTCAGTGTCTCCCTCACCTTTGCCTGAACATCTCAGTGCTGTGTCAGTGCCTGGAACTGGGACTGCAGAGCTTAATTAAGGCTTAATATTGAAGAGGTGCAGAACTGGCACCGACATTTGCTCTTTTCTCCCCATTTTCAGACAGCAGGTGCCACGTGGTTGATGCCAAACCCCTTTGCCCAGTGGGTAAAGCTTGAGGTTGGCTTAAGGTCTGAGTGCCAGCCCTGGGTCCTGATCCCCTGATCCCACCTGGATTTGTGGCCAAGGGCACATCTGATTAACCACATTTGGTGCTTTTTATAATAAACTCCTGATCTATAACCTGCTGGATTTATCACTCAGTGGCTATCTGAGATGTAATAAAGCAGCAGCTTCTTTTTTGGCCCCGCCATTCTTTATCCACTGTCACTTATATTTCCAGAGGTGGGATCCAGCCAAGGCGATCAATACTTTATTTTATCTCCTTTTCCCAATAATTTTTTTAATCATAGCGTGTTCCTCTCATCCCCCACCTTTGGATAAATAATTACAGGGAAGCAGTGCCGCGTTCAGCACTTTTGGGAGAGAAAAACTGATGAAGTCAGGAGAGGGAAGGGCGGGAGCTGGGCCTTGCTCTTCCCTTGGCAATGCCACTGGGAGCAGGAATGTGGGCATGGAGGTGCAGCCACCCCAGAATCGATGGAAAATGTTTGCCATCCACCTGCCAGGGGGTTCTGGAGCCCTCTGAGCCCTGGTGGGAGTGGGGCAGGGCGGGTTGTCACCCCTCCCAACCAACCATGTCTCCTGAGCTGGGGGTGGATTAAAGGAATGTGGGACCAGGCGAGGCTGGACTTGGCCAGTCTAACCAGTTGGACACCAGACTGGCAGCTGGGAGAACCCAGTTTTACCCCCAAATCTTGTTCTAGCACCTTTTTGCCTTAATGTATTTCCTTGGCAGGTCCCTCCTCTCCAGGTTTTTTAGGATAAAAAGGTCCAGGGGTGGGACAAAGGTCTCTGAAAGTTTTTTTTTGGGGGGTGATTCAAGAGCTTCCAACCTGCCTTGTGCTCCTGGGAATCTCCTGCAGCTGAGGGGGCACCCCCAGACTGGGGGTCCCCAGGGCAGCGTGTTGGGGTGCCCATTTAAGGGGGGGGATCTCTGGGGAGGGAAAATCTGAGCCTGGAGTTCCGCGGCTTCAGCACAGCCCCTTTTTGCGGTGGACAAACTGGGCAGGGGGTCCCGCCCTGCCCCCAGCGCCCCGCTGCTCTCCACGGGGCTGGACCACGATGTTCTCGCTCCTGCCTTCAATCCTGGGCTTCTGCTGCTTCCTTGTGGCAAAGTCTTGGAATGACACGCTCGTTCCCTCTTCCCTCAGACCTTTTCACCCCCAGCCCCCGGGAGACCCCCCGCCTTCCCCTCCAGCATCCCCTGGGTACCAGCTCCAGGTTGGGGTCCCCCGGCCCTGCAGTCACAGGAGAGAAATCCTTCACCCCAGTCCATCCCCGCGCTGACCTTTGCTGGGTCCTTTATAAGTCAAAGTGGGATTTCTGTCCGGGAGCCCTTCCCAGAGACCGTAAATATGCCAGGGAAGCTGATGGAAGCACTTGATTTTAGTCCTATGTGTTTTTAAAGACCCGAAATGTAACCCTGGTGTCAAGACGGGAATTCATGGGATATTTATGATGTCAAGCTTTTTTTTTTTTTTCTCCCATCCTTTTCTCCCTGATTTTGGTGTCATTGCTGCTCGGGAACCAGCATGGCACTCCCTCTCTCTGTGACACCCGCAGAGATAACCCCGCTCTGCTGCCCCAAATCAGGGATGCTGCCCGGGGTGCCCAGCTCCTGGGGCAGCCCTGGGGCCGGGCTGTGCCCCTCTCCCTGCAGTGCCCCCGCTGTGGTGCCCATGGGAAGGAGGAGAGCGCGTGGCTGGGCAGGAGGAGCCCACCGGGACCAGGGGTCTGGGCTCCCGGGTCCGGGGTGCTGCCAAGAGGAAGAGAAGGATTTCTCCACATGTCTCAGCAACCCTAATCCTGTTTATCCATGTCTGGGTGACGCTTTCCCCCGAGTGTGACCCCGCTGATTCATGTTCAGCTCCTGAACTGCCCTAACCCTGGATCCACTCTCTTGCTCCAGCCTGGAGGGAGAAGGGGATGGGCTGGCTGAGGGCTGTGGCCGGGTGGCTTTGCTGGAGGGGCTCAGCATCCCCTGGACAGCCGGGGGTGTGGGGGAGAGCAGCACTGGGGGCTCCAGCCTGGTCTCCCAGGTGCCCCATATCAGCTTTTCCACGGGGAGATTATGGAGCACATCCCGGGAGGGACGGGGGGCAGGTGACCCCCCCCCCCACCGCCCCCCTCCACGTGCTCCTTTGGGGGCTGCAAGGGGAAAGCTGAAAGTTGAAGAGAACAAACCCATCAACCCCTGCCTCTCAGCTTGTGATGGGAAATGAAAATATTTGGATAAGCCGCGATACGGAGCTGCCGCTATTTACAAACCCTGATCCCGCGGCCCGAACATCAAAAGGGCTCCTTTTATAAAGCTCTCCCGGCTCCGTTTTCAGGCTGTCAAGGGCATTATTTGATGTTCCTCTTTTGTTTGTTTACATTAATTAAGATGGGCGAATCCATCACCGTGACTTTCTCCCCGCGCCGGCGGGAGCGGCCGCAGCTCTCGCTGCTGCAGGTGTTGGGCGGCCCGGCTTGGGCCGATGATAAAACACACATTTGTTCTCCAGGTCGTGTGGACAGACTGACACTTTCCCGATAAAAGCCCACCCGACCCACCCCGCCCTGCCGTGACAAATGATTTTCTTATCTGGAACAAGGAAAAGCAGTGGCCGAGTTGAGGCTCCGCTTCCCGAGGGCACCGCGGGTGATCCCGCCGGGCTCGGCTCTGCCTGAGGGCTGCCAGGTGGGCACAGGGTGGAACCAGCTGGGCACAGAGCCCTCGGTCCCTTCCCCGGCTCTGTGCACCATCACTGATGGAAAGCCCGAGAAATACTGACTTTCCTCCTCGGTTTGCCCCGTTGGAATTCATGGAATCACAGAATGGATTGGGTTGGAAAAAACCTCCGAGATCATCAAGTCCAACCCTTGNCTCTCAGCCTCCTCTTCTCCAGCACAAACACCCCCAGCTCCCTCAGCCTCTCCCCACAGCACTTGTGCTCCACTCCCTTCTCCAGTCTTGTCCTGGGTTTGTTGTCCCCCCTGTCCCCACCACAGGGTTGTGCCGTCAGAAGTGCCCAGACTGGGAAAACAGGTGAATCCCAAGGCTGATCCCACCTCCAGCTCTTGGTCCGGCCTGTGACATTCCTGCTGCCCCCCGTGGGCTCTCAGGCCTTGTGTCTCTGCCCAGCTGCTGTTCTGGGGGGTTCTGTGGCTGTGTGGGATGGAGGAGGTGGAGGATGGAGGATGAAGGATGGAGGAGGTGGAGGATGGAGGAGATGGAGGATGGAGGATGGAGGATGAAGGATGGAGGAGGTGGAGGATGGAGGATGGAGGAGGTGGAGAATGGAGGATGGAGGA
>VWZD01001881.1:302648-318478 GCA_013396695.1 Sakesphorus luctuosus
ACCCCACCCCACCCCATCCCACTCCATCCCATCCCATCCCATCCCATCCCATCTCTGCTCCTCCTGGTGCCTTGCACTGCCCCGAATCCCTCCTGGCATTGAGGGAAGAGCAGGAAGGACATCCCCGGGATGCTCAGGATGGCCAGGCACGTCCCACCCTTGGCTGAAGCCACAGCATCCTCCTGCACTCTGGCATTCCAGAGCCCCTTTTCCTGGGGGAGAGGGGGCAGAGGGAAGCCCCACGCTGGGAATGCACTGCAAGTAAATGAAATTAAAGAAGCGAAGCCGCTCTTGCAGCTCTGCCTTTCCCCCCGGGTAATGCGATCGGAGCCGGCACTGATGGGCTCTCGCCTCCGCCCCCCGCTGGGGGCTGGATTTTTAACATCTAAATAAAAGTTTCACTCCAGCATTTTTTATGCTCCTGCCAGCGGGATCGGCGAGCTGGGGGTGGGCACATTAATGTCATCTTCGTCCTCGCAGGGTCTCCCTGGGCACCCAGCGGCACCAGCCCATTTTCAGGATTATAAATGTCCCAGAAAATGACATTTAGATTTGCAGCAGCAAGAGGGGTTTGGGGTTTTTTTGTTTTTGTTTTGTTTTTAAGAAGATAATGTGGGGTTTTTTTATAAGGCAGATGCTCAGAGTGGCTGCAAAGAAACCTCAATGTGTTTGTGCCAGGCAGGTGCCTTCACCTGGGCATGGAAAAGGGATGCCAGGCTGGTGCCAAGGTGGGGGGGAGCACAGGGGGGTCTGTGGCCCCCTCAGAGCCTGAGGCAGTGCAGGATTATAAAATCGTGGGTTGGTTGGGGTTGGAAGGGACCTTAAAGATCATCCAGTTCCAACCCCCTGCCGTGGGCAGGGACAACTTTCACTGGTGGAAGGTGTGCTTGGACAGGGCTTGGAGCAGCCTGGGCTGGTGGAATTGTCCCTGAGGGGTTGGAATTAGGTGGTCTTTAAGGTCCCTCCCAAGCCAAAGCATCCTGAGATTCCATAATTCCAGGATTCTGTGGAACAGGACCACAAATATCCTGAAATGGGGGATGTGCTTACATGGCAATGGATCCCAAACAGGGCAAAGCCCAGCTGGGAAGGGAAGGAAGCAGCAATCTCAGGGGTCCTGCCTGGGGTGCCCTGCAGGTTTGGGGGTGAGATGTGGCCACCAGTGAGTGCCAGAGCCCCTGGGGGGTCCATCCACCAGTCTGGGGTGAGGTTTCTGTGGTCCAGAGCAGACCTGGGACAAGGGATCGTGTTTTCCAAGTCCATGAACCCATCCAGGTCCTCCTGAGAGCTCCCAGAGAGCCTTGGCTGGGGCCCAAAGGGCTGAGCAGCAGCCCTGGAGCAGCACCAGCCTCAGCTCTCTGTGAGAACCACAGTCCTGGTTTCCTTGGGGGCTTCTCAGAGCCTTTTCCCTGCTTTGGGAAGAGCTGTGAGATCATCCTAGATGGTTATTTTCACCTCCAGGCTCTGCTCTGGCTCCTTCTGCAGAGAAAGGAGCTGGAAACGTGTGGGAGTGGGAAATCCCAAGGTTTTCCTTTGCTTTGCTCCCTGTAGGGCTGGAGGAGATCCCACCAAAGCCTGTTCAGGACACAGGGAACATTTTGAAACAAGGATACCTGGAGAAGAGATCCCGAGGTAAGACACGAGGTCTGGGGACGTCCCATCAGAATTTCCAACCAATGAAGGTTTCAGATGAAGAACAAGCAGGAAAAACCTTTTTTTTTTTCCCCACAGGCAGAATCTCTCAGGCTTTTCCCAGTCCTCTCACACAGGGAGGGCCCAGATCTGTTCCCTTTGGCAGATCATCGAACTGCCCAAAGATTAAACCCCCCCAATCCAATTAAGCAGCAGCCCAGCCCTCTGAGGCAAAATGTGCCCTTTTAACGAGCACTCCCTAATGAGGATAAAACCCCAGCCAGGCCAGGGGGGTGGGTGGGAGCTCACACACATTAAGGGCTCCAGATAAGGGCTCTGAGTCAGCCCCGACTTTATCTGGATTTTCCCCACTCCTGTGAAAGCTACAAATTATTTCCTCATCACTCCGATTTTATCTTGATTTATTTACTCTATGACAGGTGGGAGGAGGCAAGAACAGCCCCTTTTTTTTATTCCTCACCCGAGTTTAGGACTGGCCCTGGGCTTGGTTTTGCCTCCTCCAATTGCAGACTCAAAGTTATTTTACTTACATACAGCAAGGAGGTTTAACCCAAAGCTGTTCTGCTGCCCCTTTAGTGCCATATCCCTGCAAAGCACACACTGAAAGAACAAAAATGCCTCTTTTTTTCCTCTTTTGATGCCCTTTTCTCTGCAGACCACAGCTTTTTTGGGTCAGAGTGGCAGAAGAGATGGTGTGTCCTCAACAGAAGGACCTTCTACTACTATGCCAATGAGAAAAGTAAGTGATGAGAGAGACACCCAAAATATGGGGGGGTCACTGAGGGAAAGGGCTGGAAAAGAGAAGAGGAGAATTTAGGAAGAATTTCTAACATTCCCTTTGGATTTCCAGCTGTGCTCGGAGTGAAGGGATTTTTCAGGCCTCGTTTTCCCTCTGTGGCTGAAGAATCTGCACCCCAGCAAAGGGGAAATTCTAAATTTAACCCATTTTTCTGCTTCCAGGCAAGCAGCCCAAGGGCACCTTCTGCATTGAGCACTACAGGGCCAGGCTGGTTTCCCACCTAAGGAAAGATTCCCGGAAAAGGTGCTGTTTTGAGCTCACCTGCCCTGGTAAACGCTCCTACGAGGTAGGAAAAATGGGGGGGAAATGGAATTCTGGGCTGGTTCCTCACTGGGAGCAAAAACCCACATTCCCAGCTCTGGGGGCTGCAGCTGCAGGGTCAGGAGGGCTCTGAATCTCCAAATTCCTGCTAAAACCACATTTATTTTTACTATGAGGGAGGCACAAGTTTCCCAGAGAGGTGTTGGATGCCCCATCCCTGGAAACATCCAAGGGCAGGTTGGACAGGACTCTGAGCAATCTGCTCTGGTTGGAGATGTCCATCATTTCAAGGGTTGATGGACTAGATGGCCCACAAGGGTCACCTCCAACCCAAACTGTTCCATAATTCTGTGATCCTCTCAGGCTCCTCAGAAGGTGCTTCTCCTTCTTGGCAGGTCCCCTCAGTGTGGACCTTCCCTTGGCACCAGAGTCATCCTGGGCTCTCCTGTGGGGAATTCGGGGAAGGAGCAGTCGAGGATTGAGTTTGAAAAGCCCATTTTTAAACAAACCATTCAGAGCCAGGTTAAATAAACCCCTTCAAGTTATTGAGCATCCAGGAGGGAGCCCAAAAACTGATATAATGAAAACCCCAATGCACAAAGTGGCCATGAGAGCCTGGAGGGCTTGAGGGAGGTTTGGGAGGGAGAGCCTTGGATCAGCTGAGTCCATTCCGTGGGGACTGTGGTTTTCATCTGAACTATTTTAACGAATTAGGCTTGACAACCTTCCTCTGGGACAGTCTGGCTCTGCTCTGCTGCTGTTGCCCTGTTTGGAAATGGGAGATAAAAACCTGGAATGGCTTTTCCTGGTGTCTCAGGGCAGGGAATGGCAGATCCAGGATCTCCATCCCCTGCAAACCAGAACCAGCACAATAACAAGTTCCCCTCTCTCCAGTTCACAGCCCCAAGCCCAGCAGAGGCTGAAGATTGGGTGGACCAGATCCAGTTCCTCCTCAAGGGTGAGTTTGGTTTGTTTGTGAAGATCCTGGGGGGATCTTGGCCTTGTGCTTCTCACCAGGACGTTGCTCCATTGGAGTTGCTCCAGTTTGGTACCAGCAACGCTGAGACAAAACTCCAGCCCTGCCTTTGGAAACCCCCTGGAAAGCACAAACTCCTTTCCTTGGGGCACACGCTGAATTGGGCTTTGCTCTCTGGGCTTTGCCATCTTTTCTTGGGCTTTTCCTGTATTTTGGCCAATTCTCAGCTCTTTTGCACCCTTTGTTTTCCACACCAGGCGCTCCTGTTCCAAACAAGGGGACAGTTCAGTCCTTGCAGGGTCCCTACTGAGCACCAAGGGGGGCACCAGATGTTGGCACTGGATCTCACTGGTTGATCTGCTGGTTTTTCCCCTGTTTTTCTCTCCCACCAGACCTGAGCTCCCTCACTATCCCGTGCGAGGATGAGGAAGAGGAAGAGCTCTACAACGACGTGGACAGTTCTGACTCCATGAACACATCCCATAATACCACCCTGAACCAGGAGGAGCCCAACGTGGAGGTGGAAGGGGAGGACATCTATGAGGTTTTGCCAGGTCAGCTCCCAACATCCAAACCCTCCCCTTATCCCCCTAAACCAGGGAGGAGACCTTGGCCACACAACACACCGATGGGAACGAACATCTCAGGCTCTGCTGAGTTTAATGGACCCAAAACTCAAAGGTTTCCCCCCATTTCTTTGCTCAGACTGGAGCACAAGAACAACCCCTTTCTTTTCTGGTCAGTAAATTCAGGTGAAGCTGCTCGAAGAGGTTTTGCTGCCTTCAGCTGGGGTCAGGCTGAGCCTGGGGAGAGTGGGATCTCTGGGCTGTGTTACCTGGCAAATGAGACTGGAGCTGATGGAAATGCTCCCTCCTGGGCAGGCAGGCAGGGCTGTAACACGATTACTGATGATAAAATAACTGCATTAAAGACAAGCTGGTTCCCTCACAGAGCACCAGGGCTGGACAGACCACACAACCTCAGAGGGTGACAGGTCTGCAGCGTTTCCTACTCCTGAAACAGAAATCAGGGTGTGACAAAGCCCAGGGCTTGGCCAACAGAGTCACCTGAGCCTCGTGGAAGCCCAAGTGCTGTTCTGCCTCTGCTCTGATCCCCCCACCCCTGAGAGCACCATCCCTCAGGGTCTGAGCTCAGGGATGGAAGAGAGGGCCTTGTTTCTCCTTATTTATTTCAGAACTTTCTGTCTGTACTGAATTATATTTAAAAAAACAGAAACAAAAACACAAACCAAGCACCAGGAGGTTTTGTTGTCCCCAAGATCTTCCTCTTGGAATTGCTGCCCAAGGAAATCTTTGCTTGGTGGTTTTGGCCCAAGGGTTGGACTTGATGATCTGGGAGGTCTTTTCCAACCCAATCCATTCTATGATTCTAAGTGGCATCCAGACCTTGCTGGAGCTCCAGGACCACCTGCACAGCCCTCAGCCTGTGTCCATCTCTTTCCATCCTGATCTTCCTTTCCTCTCTTCCCATCCTCAGCAATTTGGGGCAGCAGCTTTCCCTTCCTCTGGGAATATCTACAGCACTCCCCGAGCTCAGCAGGAGCCTCAGGTGGTCCCAGGATGGTGTTTGGGGGCGCTGATGGTCTGTCAGGACTTCCAGCATTCCTGGCTGCCTTGGTTGAAGGTTTCCAGGATTCCTGTCTTTCCAGCATTCCTGGCTGCCTTGGTTGAAGGTTTCCAGCATTCCTGGATGTCTTGGCCAAGATTTTCCAGCATTCCTGGCTGCCTTATCTGTGGTTTTCCAGCATTCCTGGCTGCCTTGGCTGAGGTTTTCCAGGATTCCTGGATGTCTTGGCTGAGGTTTTCCAGCATTCCTGGCTGCCTTATCTGTGGTTTTCCAGCATTCCTGGCTGCCTTGGCTGAGGTTTTCCAGCATTCCTGGTTTTCCAGCATTCCTGGCTGCCCTATCTGTGGTTTTCCAGCATTCCTGGCTGCCTTGGCTGAGGTTTTCCAGCATTCTTGGTTTTCCAGCATTCCTGGCTGCCTTGGCCAAGGTTCCATGCCCTCATTTCCCTTTCCTTTTCCACGCTCTGCCCCCTCTCTCTGTGCCCTCTGAAGGTTCTCAGTCTCTCACTCCCCTCAGTCCCCAAATCCCTGGGAATGTGCCCAGGGGTGATGGTGACACGTCCCCCCAGAGGTGACAAACCAGTTGCAGGGCTCAGGAACAGGTAGGAAAAGCCTTTTTTTATTCCCAAGCTCATCTGTCTCATCCCTTTGCACCCCTGGGACCCCTCAGTGAGCACAGGAAAAGTCCCCATCCAAGCTGGAATCTCTGGTCCATCTCCCTCCTTCATGTCCTGAGAGAAAATCGAGAAAGAAAGAGGGAGAAGGAGGAAAAAAAAAAAAAGAGAAGGGAGATGAAGAGATAATTTCCTCAGCAAGTCATCGTCGTTAATGAAGTTTTACAAAAACAGATACAACCAAGGAAAAATAAAATTTCACAGGTGATAAATTTTTCCAATTTCCCTGGCAGAATTCGATAGGATTGTTAAATTAAGAGTGAAGGTGTCTGTTAGGAAGCAACGAGCAGTGATGGGTAATTTTATAGAGTGGAAAATTGAATCAAATTGCTACATTAAAACACAGCTCCTCTGAGGATCTGCCCAGTGCCCAGGCAGCTCTGGGATGGGGGGTCCACAGTGCTGGGATGCAGGGCCTGATGGATCCAGTGGGCTCCAGACCCCAGGGGGGGTGCCCAGGGGTGCCCATGGCGTTGTTCCATGGGTGATGTGGGTGGGGTTGTGATTCTCCACACAGGCAGAGACAGCACAGCCCCCTGAGGGGCATTTTCCAGCATTTCCCTCTGATCTATCCATGTGAAATCCAAATATTGGTTGGGATGAGGAAGGCAGGGCATCAGTTCCAGACTTGACCCCAGACTTGATCTGCCCAGTGCCCAGGCAGCTCTGGGATGGGGGATCCACAGGGCTTGGTGGAGCCTGGCAGTGCCAGTGGGCTCCAGACCCCAGGGTGGGTGCCCAGGGGTGCCCATGGCATTGTTCCATGGGTGATGTGGGTGAGGTTGTGATTCTCCACACAGGCAGAGGCAGCACAACCCCCTGAGGGGCATTTTCCAGCATTTCCCTCTGATCCATCTGTGTAAAATCCAAATATTGGTTGGGATGAGGAAGGCAGAACATCAATTCTTGACCCCAGAGAAACACCTGGATACATCAGACTGGGGGATGGAGGGGACTCATCCTGTCCCCAGGGATCACATTCCTGGATTTCTCAGCTCCAAATCCAGCAGGAATGTGCCTGTGCCTGGAGCAGGACAAGCCATGGAGCAGGCAGGGATGGGCAGCACCCATAATGGTGCCATCCCAGGGTGTCTGGGCACTGGGAATCCCTTGGGATTTCTTCCTTTGGGAAAAGGCACAGAGTGAGGGCTCAGCAGGGCAGAGGTTTGGAAGGAAAGGGAAACAGGAATGAGCTCCTTGTCCAAGCCTTGGAGCAGCTTCCCATGGCTCAGGGGGGGATACAAACAGGGAGGGGGGCCTGGCTTTGATCTCTGCTTTAACATCCCCTGTTCTATAAAATATGGGGGAAAAACCAGCCCAAGGTGGGACAGGGAGAAGAGGCTGCAGGGAAAACATTCCCAATCCCTGGGAATAGTGGGTGGGAGGGGGCAGCACCCACAGCCTGAGCCCACCCATGAGCTGTGCCAGCCAGGGGGTCCAGCTCTGCCATCCCAGGAGGGAACTCCCACAAAAGGGGGAGGAAGCAGCAGAGATTCATCTCCCCAGGATCCTTGGGGCTCCCATGGGTGCCCAGCTCCGTGCCCAGGAAGGAGCTGGCAGGGTCAGGATTCCCACAGCTTTGCTGCTCTTGCAATGATGGACACAGCAGAGTTTCCCCAGTGTTTCCCAGCACCAGCTGGCACTGCCCAAGGAGCCTCTGTGAGTGCCAGGAGGTGGGAGAAGGGCCCTGGGAAGAGGCTTTCCCAGCACAGCCTGGCTCTGGGGGGGAAGCAGTGCCAGCAGGAGCAGACAGGGATGCCAGGGGGTGCCCACGGAGCAGCTGTCACCTCCTGCAGGGGGTGACACCGGTTTTGAGGGGTTTCATGGCACACAGGAGCTGCTTTGGCAGCTCTCCATCCCATGCCAAGATGGAATTAGGGGTAGTGCCATTGGTACAGGATAAAGGAATCCAGAGACAGGGATTTGGGGCGTGTGCATGGGAATGATGGGAGCAAAGGGCTGTCACAGCCACCCTTCCCTTCTCTTTTACAAATGCAAAGAGCAGGCAAAAGCCACTTTCAATAATTTATTTTAAAATCGATGCTAACGAGGTTCTGTCTCGTCGGGGGCTGAGTTTTACAATAAAGTCTGATTTATTTAGGAAAGATTTTTGGTGCCGCTTCCCGTCTAATGGGGGAGCAGGAGCGGTGACCCCCCGACAGGGGCTGTGATTTGTGCTGGGCAGGGCAGCTCTGACAGGGTTTGCATCGATCAGCTCCGGGGGGAGGCGGCGGCGCTTCCCGGGATTGCGGGAGCCGCGGGAGCCGCACAATTCCAGGGGAGGTTCCTCTGGGCTCTGCCTGAAGGGGACAGACAGCAAAGCCACCTCCCCTGAGATGCCCCAGAGGCTCCTCTGCCCCCGGCTCTGCCGTGCCAGGGCTGCCACTCTCCCCGCAAGAGGAATAGGGGAGCAATTCCCATGCTTCTGGAAAACTTCTGGAATTGGGTTTATTTCTGTTATTGATGATATTGAGTTGGATCCATCAGAAAAAAAATCTTTGCAGAGAGAGTGCTCAGGCATTGGAATGGGCTGCCCAGAGAGGGGGTGGATTCCCCCTCCCTGGAGGTTTTTCAGCTGAGCTTGGCCGTGGCACTGAGTGCCATGATGTGGTAAAGGGACTGGAGTTGGACCAAGGGTTGGACTTGATGATCTCAGAGGGCTTTTCCAACCCAATCCATTCTGTGATTCTATGGATGTGGCACTGAGTGAGAATCCACCACATCTTGATCCAACCCTACTGTGATCACCAGCCCAGGGCACTCCCTGCCCTGGGCTGGTGATCACAGTGGGGTTGGATCAAGGGTTGAACTTGATGATCTCTGAGGTCTTTTCCAACCCAATCCATTCTGTGATTTTGTTATGCTGTGCCAGTGCCCTGAGCAGCTCAGCTGGGTGGGCTGTACCTGGATTGGTATTAAATAGTCCTATTTATGGACTCATTAAAGTTGGAAAAGCCCTCTGAGATCATCAAGTCCAACCATTAACCCAGCAGTGCTAAAGCCACCACTAAACCATGTCCCCAAGTGCCACATCCATGAGTTTTTTATACTCTTCCAGGGATGGTGACTCCACTTGTTCCAACACCTGACAGCCCTTTCCATGAGAAATGTTCCCCAGATGTCCAACCTGCCCCTCCCCTGGCACAGCCTGAGGCCATTTCCTCTTCTCCTGTCCCTGTTCCCTGGAGCAGAGCCCAAATCCCCTCCCTGGGTCCATCAGGGAGTTGCAGAGAGCCAGAAGGTCCCCCCTGAGCCTCCTTTTCTCCAGCTGAGCCCCACCAGCTCCCTCAGCTGCTCCAGCCCCTTCCCCAGCTCCATCCTCTTCCCTGGACACCCTCCAGCCCTTCAATGTGCCTCTTGTAGCCATTTTTCCAGGGTTCCCCCTGACTTCCATCCCCTCTGGAATTCCTTAACCTCTTCCATGGGATCATTTCTTCCATCCTCTTCCCCCTCCTCTGCAGGCTGCCCACCCCCCTCTGCCTGCCTCGTTTTTCTCCTTAATTTCTCCTTAATTTCTCCTTCCATCCCCGCTCCTGCCTCACATTTCTGACCTGGCATTTCTCCTCTGAGTCTCGTTTTCCCTGGGCTGGGAGTCCTGCACAGGAAACATCTCTTCCTACAGGACACCCTTTCAAAGTACTGCCTGAATTTATGAGGCTGTAAGAGGTGATTTGTTTTTACCAGTGTTAACAACCATTCGTATTTTTTAGGCAACACGTTTTAAAATATTATCTGTGACTTCCTCCCTTCCACTCTCCACAATTAGGCTGGGGATTTATTATCCTGACAGTTGGGTGCTCTCAGAACTTTCTGCCTTGGGCTTTGCTGTAGCTGTGGCACTCCCAGCCCTTCCCTGACTTCTCTGCTGTTCCCCCCACAGATGAGGAGCTGGATCCTCCCTTCCCAGAGGACATTGTGGATGTTGGGAGCAGAGAGAGGAGTGGTAAGTGTCCTCCTTGCTTTGGGCAACCCAAAGGATCTCTGGGTTGTGGAGAGGTGACTTTGGCCACCTTTGAGCGTCCAGGGCTGTGAGTGGTGGTGGAGGGTGTGTGGGGAATCCCCAGGAGCAGAGTGAAATTCGGAGAACTCAGGCTCAGGGAGCTCTTCCCACCTTCTCCACACTCTGGGCATGGGGAATGTCTCTTCTTTTTGGATAAACATCCCATGGAGAGTGGCCTTGGTGAGCTCTCAGCGGAGGACCCCCAGCACCCACCCCACTCCTGCCCTGTGGAGTCACTCCCATCCCTGTCCCTCCTCCCATCCTCCACATGGAGCAGGACCAGCCCTCCTGGCGCATCCCCCGGGGCTGGGGAGAGCCACTGGGGCAGAAACAGCTGGAGCAGGGGCAGGAAGGGAGCCCTGGCACGGAGGAATCTGCCCAGGGAGGGCTCTGGGCGTGGGAAGCCAGAAGGGGCCGAGATGCTGCCGAGGTGGCCGGAGCCCCCAGCCCTGCCCTGTCCTTGAGGGGCTGCCCCGTGGGCTGGAGAGGAAGGGCTGTTTCCTCCCCGCTCCCACCTGCCTGGTTTTCCATGGCCACTTCCTCCCTGGCACAGGAAAGCAGCACTTGTGGCCAAGCAGGGCTGGGGCTGGACCAGCCAGGACCTTCCTGCTGCCTGGGAAAACACATCCTCTCCTCACAGCCTGGCCTGGGACAGCCTCCCAGCCTGTCTGCACCTCGGAGGGGATGGGCTCACCCTGGGGATGGTCAGCTCGGAGCAGCCATCCTGCAGTGGGATGGCAGGGATTGGTGGGATGGCAGGGATTGGTGGGATGTCCTGTCCCCCAGTGGGATGGCAGGGATTGGTGGGATGGCAGGGACTGGTGGGATTTTCTGTCCCACAATGGGATGGCAGGGATTGGTGGGATTTTCTGTCCCACAATGTGATGGCAGGGATTTGTGGGATGTGCTGTCCCACAGTGGGATGGGAGGCATTGGTGGGATGGCAGAGATTGGTGGGATGGCAGGGATTGGTGGAATTTCCTGTCCCACAGTGGGCTGGCAGGGATTGGTGGGATTCGCTGTCCCATAGTGGGATGGCAGGGATTGGTGGGATGTGCTGTTGGATTCTGTGGGTGGATAAAGCAGCTTCACTCACTGCTGTGCTCTCTTGGATACACTGGCACCCCAAGAATTGCTCTGTTGATTTACCCCTCCCAGTGATCCAAGAGCACCCATGCCAGATTTCCAGGTGTTTCTGGAAAACCTGGTCCAGCAATTCCTTTGGATGATCCCTGAGCAGCTGCCCTCAGCCCAGGAGGGTGCTCAGGTTTGTTCCTACCAAAATCTTGGGAGCACAGAGAGGATTGAGCCCCAGCTGCTTCCAGAGACTGGAGCCAGTCAGTGTTCCCCCACCCTATGGATTTTGTGGTGTTTTCCCCACCCATGAATTATTTGGCCACTGGAACATGTCAGTGACAGCTGGTACCAGCACCCAGAGCTTGGAAAAACCGATATTCCAAACTTTATGGAGTGTGTTGTGGTCCTAAAGTGGGGCTGTACATTATCCACAGGGATGCTCCACGTCCTTACACATAGAAGGACAGCAGAAGGGAACGGCAGTGGACGTGTAAGAAAGAAGGAATTGCAATCCATGCAAACACGCACGTTTTGTTCTCCCTTTCATGTCTTCCCCGTTATTCAAACACCCAAAGGCCCAGACAGCAGGCAGGCAGCTCCCTGCGGGTTTCCCAGCTGGCTGTGGGATCCGAGCGCGGCTTTGTGACAGGCTCTGCTGATCCCGCACCCCGGGGATTCCCGAGGATTTTGGCTCTCGCCTGTCACAGCCCTTTAACACCCTGCTCAGACTCATTAGCGTCTGCCGCCGGCTCTAATTGCTGTTAATGGTTCTAACTGGTTTGTTACTGGCGGTGTCAGAATTGCTCCGAGTCCTGGCTCTGCTTTTTGCGCTCGGTAACACATTAGACTCCCTCCTCTGGAAAACCAGGCTGAGTTCCAAGAGGGAAAGGATTGAGGCAGCCGCGGGAGCCCCAACCAACCCTCGTGCCTTTTGTGTTTCTGTCCAACCGGACCGAGAGGTGCCGGATCCTTGAGCAGAGGGATGGGCTCGGGGACGGAGAGAAGCGGAGAGCTCCTAATTAAATCACGCGGCGTTTGGCTGGCGGAAAATTATTGTTTCTCGTTTCTAAGAACCGCAAAGATGCCGCGATTGCGGAGCAGCCCCAGAATCCGGCCGAGAGCTCGGGGGCTGCTCCTGCCCAGACTCGCCTTTGCGGAGCTCAAGGCGGTGCCATCTCCTCCTTCCCACGGGAGCCGAGCGCGAAAGGGGCAAAATCCCTTCGTTTGGAAAACGAAACCGCCTCGCAGGCTGGTCCCTGTCGCAGCCCCTGGTCCCTGTCACTACTCCTGGGCACTGTCACAGCTCCTAATCCCTGTCACAGCCCCCAGTCGCTGTCACATCCCCTGGTCGCTGTCGCAGCCCCTGGTCCCTGTCACTAGTCCTGGTCGCTGCCACATCCCCTGGTCGCTGTCACAGCCACTGGTATCTGTCACAACCCCTGGTTCCTGTCACAGCTCCTGGTCTCTGTCACAGCCTGTGGTCACTGTCGCAGCCTGGTCACTGTCACTAATCCTGGTTCCTGTCGCAGCCCCTGGTCCCTATCACAGCCTCTGGTCCCTGTCACAACCCCTGGTTCCTGTCGCAGCCCCTGGTCACTGTCACTACTCCTGGTTCCTATCGCATCCCCTGGTCCCTGTCACAGCCCCTGGTCCTTGTCACATCCCCTGGTTCCTGTCACAACCCCTGGTCCCTGTCACATCCCCTGGTCACTATCACTACCCCTGGTCCCTGTCGCATCCCCTGGTTCCTGTCGCATCCCCTGGTCCCTGTCACATCCCCTGGTTCCTGTCACAGCCCCTGGTCCCCGTCACATCCCCTGGTCCCTGTCGCATCCCCTGGTCACTGTCACTACTCCTGGTCCCTGTCACAGCCCCTGGTCCCTGTCGCAGCCCCTGGTCCCTATCACAGCCCCTGGTCGCTGTCACAGCTCCTTGGCAGGAGGTTTCCGGAGCTGCAGACGGTGGTCAGGAGGTTTCAGCATCAACAGAGGGACGGGGTTGGATCCTGCCCCCCCCGGCACAGCCTCCCCCGGGGCTGCTCGGGCTGCAGAGGGGACTGAAGGGCTTGTCACATTTGGCCACAAACACTGGAACAGCAGGAGAAATCGGGCACAGGGAAATCAAAGCTCTGCCACGTTTGTCTGGATGGGGTGATTGGGGCTTTTTAAACTGAGCCTTTTATCTGTAAAAGGGAGCAGAGTCAAAGCAGGGTAATGCAGGAGTGTTGGGATGGCTTGTCTGGATCCCACATCCCACCCAGCCTGGAGCTGGATCAGGAGGATCACAGACATCCACCATCCCCTGAGGAAGCACAGAGGGAAACTCTCCCTTGGCTGGCCTTGGAGTGTTAAAATAGAATCCCTTGTTCTGAAAAGAGTCATCATTTTAATTGATTCTCATTTTAATTCATTTTTACACGATATCCCTGGTCGCTGGCACAAACATTCCTGCTGGGAATGAAGTGCAGAGCCCAGCCACGCTCTCCCCAGGAGCATCTTCCTCCTCTGACACAACAAATCCTGTCCTTTGGAAGGCAAGTCGGAGGGAGGGGTGAAATCTTCCACCCAAGCAGCTGATGTGGTTGGAAAACCACTTTTGGGAGCACGAGGCTTCCTGTGGGCTGGAAAATTGTCTCCTTTTGTAGTCACATCCAGGCTGACACAGCTCCTGCTTCACCAACAGCTTCTCCTTCCTCCTGGGTGAGGTGACACGAAGCCTCCAGGTCCTCCTGGTCCTCTGAGAAGGAGGTGTGGGATAAGGGGGCATCTACCAAGTGTTCCTTGTCCCTGGAAAACTGGGACTGCCCAGCAGCATCCTCAGGTCCTCATCCCAGGGGATCTCCCAGGGCACTTGTGGCTCTGGAAGCATCTTGTAGGAAGATATATTTTGTATTTCACTGTGCATTTCCTACCTCTATGTTTAAACCTCTTTGCCAGCAAGTTAATGCTGATGTTCCGTAGAATTCCTGGGATTTCTGAGTATCAATATTTTGCTGTTCCTGGTATATTTTGAGCCTTTCCCCATCCTTGTCTCCCAGGGAACACCAGCAGGTCGGTGCCAAGGCCATCCCCCATCCCAGATTATTCTCTGCTGCGTGACATTGTCCTCACACCATCCCTTAACGACCTTTGGTGTTAATTACACAATTTTCTGTCTCTTCCCAAAGCTGCACTGGCCTCATCCTCCCGCTCAGCTCCCCGATATTTGTTCTGCCTCCAGCTCATAACCCCTGATTCCTGCCCTTACCTCCAGCTTAAATAACTCAGTAGCTCCTACTCCTTCTATTCCCTTCCCAATCTTTTCCTCTCCACTGCGCTCTCCCCTTTTAATACTTTCCAAAGGATGCAGACCTACTTTTTTTTTTTTCCTGCCCAGCCTTTCTATTTAAGTTCCCCAAGTCCCTGAGTCATTGCAGTTGCTCCCTGCTGTGCCATTCCCCATCTCTGTAATGTCCTTTTTCATATTTAGGTGAGCCAATCTGGGCTCAGCATTCCAGCTGCACCCTTATCGCTCCGGCCCCGAGACCACATTAGCGACATTTCCTCCAACATGTGCTCAATATTTTCTGTTTATGCTTCTTGGGCTTGGTTCAGAGCAGCACAACCCACTGCAACAGCCCCCATGCTCAAATCCCCCCCCTAAAAACGTGGTTTTACCGGCTTTAATTATCCATAGGGGTCACATCATGGACATGTCCGTGTCGTGACATCTGGATTGGCCCCCACTGGGCCATCAGGGCACTCTCCTGCCTGAAGCCTTTGGGCCAGGAGCATCTTTTAACAGTTGTGGGCTTGAAAACTGGGAATCTGAGGGGGTTTGGGGTGTCCTTGTGGATGTGATGGGATAAGTCACTGGGCAGAGCAGCTTCTCCTCAGGCCATGGGGCTCCCCAGGAGCTCAGCACGGGCTCCTCTGGTCCCATCAGAGGGTGGGAGGGTTCCTACCCCCAACCTTTCATGGTGGCTCTGCTCTCCCAGCTGGTTTTGGGGGTGAGGAATGACATCCTGAGGTGGCAGAGATGGGTATTTTCATTTTTGGGGTGGGAAATGCCACTCCTCTGGAGAGGTTGTGGATTGTCCACCTCAGGGGCAGCTTGGGCTGAGCCTGAGGAAGGAGAGGAGGGACTTGGGAGAGGGGAAAATCATCTTTGAGTCTTGTTGTGGCCTAATTATATATGTGTTATGCATTGGTATACATACATTTATATACATTTATTGATAAATATTGCATTTATTTATTGCTCAGTCCCTTTTTCTCACAGTACTTCATTATCTTTTAATTAAAAATCAAAATTAATAACCCCACATTTCCTTCCTTTCCTCAACAAACACCCCCCTCCTCCCCTCACACCCCACCCCACCACCCCAAATATTTCCCTGTGTAATTCCCTGTCCCCCTGACCCCTCTTTTTATTTTCATTCCCCAGAAGATCCCAAACGAGATTACGCTAATTATTATCAGGGGGTTTGGGATTGCAGTGGTGACCACCCCGACGAGCTCTCCTTCCACCGTGGGGACCTCATCTTCATCCTCAGCAAGGTAGGACAGCCCAGCACTTCGGGCCTGGGGCTCAACTTCAAGGTCAAGACGTGATGAAATTGGTCAAAATTAAGGTTTAAAGGCAAATTAAATTAGCAGTGAAGGGGGAGCTGGACTGTGGCATCCCATTCCCCTCTCCCTACATCCCATTCCCCTCTCCCTACATCCCATTCCCCTCTCCCTACATCCCATTCCCCTCTCCCTACATCCCATTCCCCTCTCCCTACATCCCATTCCCCTCTCCCTACATCCCATTCCCCTCTCCC
>VWZD01001881.1:327120-347135 GCA_013396695.1 Sakesphorus luctuosus
TTACATTATATTATATTATATTATATTTATTATATTATATTATATTATATTATATTATATATGATATTATATTATAATCTATTCTAGTCTATTCTATTCTCTTATATTTATTATGTTATATTATAATATAATCTTCTATTCTATTCTATTCTTCTATTCTATTCTATTTATTATATTTATTATGTATATTCCCTCTCTGTTCCACACACCCACACAAGTGCCTGCAGGTAGTTGGCTGCAGGTTATTTCTCTTTGGGAAGTGATTAATTGGTACTAGAGGGGGACAAGAGGAGCCCTGGGGATAAACCCCCAATTCCCCCCACACAAAACAGCCCAGGAAGGATTTAAACGTGCCCAGAGGTGCCGGCAGCCCCTCCACCCTCCGTGGTGAGCTCAGGGCGCCCTTGTTTTCCTTTGCTGCTGAGAAATCCCAGCAGAGAGTGGGAATCTTTGTTCATTAGAGAGAGACGGAGCTAATTATAAAACCATCTCTCGGGCCATGAGGCGCCGGTAACATTTAAACCAATTGATGTGGTAACATTTAAAGCGGTTCTGTTGCAAAATGTCACGTTCGGGCTCGGTTTCATTAGCAGTGACTTAATAGATGGATGGAATTGCAGCTCCCGAGCTCGGGAATAAAATAAAGTTTCCCTTTGCCACGACTCCCTCCGTGCCCTTCCCACCCAGCCGACCCCCAAAGGGCTCCAGCTCCCAGTTTTGTCCTGTTTGCAGCCACAAATCAAGAGCAGGAATTATAATCCTGACAACATTGAAATCCGGGGCTGGGGGAGCCCAGAGAGGAGCCTGGTTTGGGGGATAAGGGGAAGGCACACGCTCCAAATTCCACCTCCTGCTCCAACTTCCACCTCCCGCTCCTAATTCCACATCCCACTCCAACTTCCACATCCCGCTCCAACTTCCACATCCCACTCCAAGTTCCACATCCCACTCCAAGTTCCACATCCTGCTCCAACTTCCACATCCCGCTCCAACTTCCACATCCTACTCCTAATTCCGCATCCCACTCCAACTTCCACCTCCCACTCCAACTTCCCCATCCCACCCCACAAGGATCTCACACCTGCCGGTGTTCCACACTCACTCCACACCGTCTTCCCTTCCCTCCTTTTCATTTGTTTGGGGTTTTTTTTATCCCTTTTCCAAGCTGCTCCATCTGTAAATGAACAAACATCTTGATTTTATGGCCTCTTACGGAAGAGGGAAGGGGGGAAGGAGTGGAATGCCTAAGTAAGACTTTAATTCGGAATTCATCTGTGCTGTAGCACTGGAGTTGTCACAAACCATAATGCAGTATTTAATTAAAATAACACAAGTGTGTCTCGGTATGTCCTGGGGTAGCGATCTCCGAGCTCCAACCGCCGCTCCCCGCCCTGGATTTATGGATGGAGGTGCAGTGGAGGGATGAGCCAGGGAACACTTGGAGCATCCTTCTCGCCCAGGCTGAGTCTCCCTCCCTCCCCTCCTGCCTTTCCCCACTGGGGTTCCCCACTGACCTGGGATGTGGGATATGTGAGGGGTCTGGGGGTCTCCTGGTCCTGGGCTGGGGTTGTTGAGGGGTGGCAGCTGTTAGAGAAAGGGGGTGGGACTGGGGTTTGGAACGTGGTCCCTGGGATTCCTTGTCTGAGGGAAGAGGGGGACCCTGTTCCCTGTGATCCCCTATCCAAGGGGGAAGGGAGACCCTGCTCCCTGTGATCCCTTATCCAAGAGAGGAGGGGGACTCTGCTCCCTGTGATCCCTTAACCAAGGGGAAGGGAGACCCTGCTCCCTGTGACCACCTAACCAAGGGGAAGGGAGACCCTGCTCCCTGTGACCACCTAACCAAGGGGAAGGGAGACCCTGCTCCCTGTGATCCCCTAACCAAGGGAGAAGAGGGACTCTGCTCCCTGTGACCCCCTATCCAAGGGAAAACAAGGACCCTGCTCCCTGTGACCACCTAACCAAGGGGGAAGGGAGACCCTGCTCCCTGTGATCCCTTATCCAAGGGGGAAGGGGGACCCTGCTCCCTGTGACCACCTAACCAAGGGGGAAGGGGGACCCTGCTCCCTGTGACCCCCTATCCAAGGGAGAACAAGGACCCTGCTCCCTGTGACCACCTAACCAAGGGGGAAGGGAGACCCTGCTCCCTGTGATCCCTTATCCAAGGGGGAAGGGGGACCCTGCTCCCTGTGACCACCTAACCAAGGGGGAAGGGGGACCCTGCTCCCTGTGACCCCCTATCCAAGGGAGAACAAGGACCCTGCTCCCTGTGACCCCCTATCCAAGGGGGAAGGGGGACCCTGCTCCTTGTCATCTCCTATCCAAGGGAGAACAAGGACCCTGCTCCCTGTGACCACCTAACCAAGGGGAAGGGAGACCCTGCTCCCTGTGACCCCCTGTCCTGGGGTAGACAGGGCCACCCACTCCCTGTGACCCCTGTCCCAGTTCAGGTGTCTCTCCCAGCCTGCCATCACCCCCCCTGGGGGTCCCTCATCCTTTCCCCACATCCCTCCCGTCAGTCCCCGGGGGTCATCGATTAATTAGGAGCTTAAACCCTGATAGAGGAAAGAAGCAGCAGTTTGGGGCTGGCTGGGTTGGGATTTGCACTTGGTGGAGAATACAGGAAGAAAACGAGGTGGTTTTGCAAATTCCCAGTAAAGTTGTGGACTCACCACCTTTGCCATGTCCCTTCTCCCAATCCCCATCCCCGGGTTGTCCCCCTCATTCCCTCTGTTTCCCTTAATCCCCCAAACCCATCCAAAGGGTTACGAAATAATCGCGGCGACCTTTGCAGGGAAGCGACTGGAGGGGGCGAGGGGGGCTCTGTAAAAAGCTTCTCTGATAAAATCTATCACGGACTCGGCACTCCCTGCTCCCATCCCCGGCCCTGCTGCCCTCTCCCGGGAGTCAGGGATGGATGGCCCCTCGCACACGCGTGTGCTCACACGTACACAATTATTCCGAGCCCTCTTCACAGGTCACAGGCAGAGTTTAACTCCGATGGCTGCTCATCTCCATCAAGGCGGGAGCGTGCAGGACTTTAAAGGCGAAAATAATTGGCTGCAGAACAAATTTAGGAAATGGAGTGTGCGATAAAGCAAATAAAAATCGCTCCCGTTTTTTTTTTCCCCCTCCCCCTTTCCCGGTGGCGAGGAGGGCAGGGATAGGTGGGAAGGGACCGGGTTTGAGCTTATTTTACCTCCCTTGCAACTTTGCCATTAAAGTTGCACCTACAGCTAGGAAGTTTGTCCGTGAAAAATGGTCATTTTGTTTCCCCTGCTCAAAGCACGTTATTAAAATGCTAATTTAAAAGAAAAAGGAGTTAAATATCTCGCGATGGTGCAGCCTAATTGCAGCCATAATGAGCTCTCTAAATGTGAGTGCCCCTGACACACGGAGAGCATAAACAGCCGCGAACACATCATTAGTGCTCGCGTTCATTTATTCTGCCGACCTGGCGATGACCCCGCGGAGGGTCGGGAGGAGCAGGTGGATCCGGCTGCGCGGCCCCCGGGGATGCAGGAAGCGAAGCCGGGAGCGGCTGCCATGGCAACGCGGGGGATGCGGGAGCGCCGCCCGCTGCTCAACCCCCGCAGCCCCCGCGGTACCCGCACCCCGCGCATCGCTGCGAGCCCGGGCACCGCCCTGCACCCCCGGGCACCGCCCTGCACCCCCGGGCACCACTCTGCGCCCCCAGACCCTCCTGCACACCCAGGGCCCCCTGCAGCCCGTGCATCCCTGGATCCCGCTCATCCCTGGATCCTGCTCATCCCTGAATCCCTCTCATTCCTGGATCCCACTCATCCCTGAATCTTGCTCATCCCTGGATCCTGCTCATCCCTGGATCCTGCTCATCCCTGAATCCTGCTCATCCCTGAATCCCTCTCATCCCTGGATCCCACTCATCCCTGAATCCCGCTCATCCCTGAATCCCTCTCATCCCTGGATCCCACTCATCCCTGAATCTTGCTCATCCCTGGATCCTGCTCATCCCTGAATTCTGCTCATCCCTGGATCCCACTCATCCCTGAATCCTGCTCATCCNTCATCCCTGAATTCTGCCCATCCCTGGATCCCACTCATCCCTGAATCCTGCTCATTCATCCCTGGATCCCACTCATCCCTGGATCCTGCTCATCCCTGGATCCCAGGCATCCTCCCAGCACCCTGTGCATCCCTGGATCTCCCCTGCACCCCCAGACCCTGCATGTTCCCTGGAGCCCTTGGAGGGCTGTGGGGTGATTTGGGGTGACAGCACCCAGAACCTCGGGAGGGGTGCAGAGGCAGTGGAGACAGAAGCCTGGGAGCAATCCCAGAATCAATCCTAGAATCAATTCTAGAATCACTTCTGGATCGGAAGAGACCTTTAAAGGCCGTTTAGCCCAACCCCTGCCATGGGCAGGGACACCTTCCACTACCCCAGGGTGCTCCAAGCCCTGTCCAGCCTGGCCTGGGACACTTCCAGGGATGGGGCAGCCACAGCTTCTCTGGGCAAGCTGTGCCAGGGCCTGCCCACCCTCACAGGGAGGGATTTATTCCATCTGTCTATTCTGAATCTCCCATTTTTCTGCATAAACCCACTCCCCTATCAGGCCCTGCAAAAAAATCTGTCCTCATTTTCCTTACAGCCACAGGAGGGGCCTCAGCCTGGGGAAACTGAGGCAGAAGGGAGAAGGGATGCCCCTGAGCTGGAGCATCTCAGCTCAGCTGTGCCAGGCTGGAGAATCCCAGCAGTGCCAGGCTGGAGAATCCCAGCAGTGCTGTGCCCACTCCGTGCTGATGCTCTTTTGGGATGTTCCCCCTCACCTGAGCACCCACACCCATTTTGCATGGGGAGCTTGGAGCGGGATGGGACCCTCTGGAGAGAGGAACAGCAAGAGCAAGCGGCCGAGGAGGGAGGTGGATAAAAGCAATTCTTTGGGAATGATTTCTGCTCCATTCCAGCCTGTTTGCTTCCAAACAGCCTCACTAATCGCTTCCCAGCAACACCACAATAACTTCCCTCAGATTTTTTCCCCCCCTGCCCTGATTGGTTTTTTTGTCTCCTCTCTCCCTCCTGTCCGAGGGGCACAGGAACACCATCCCTGGGAAATATTTTAAAATAAAAAATATCCCAGCCGACCCCCTCTCCCCTCCCCTCCCTGCACCCCCCCCTTCTGCTGTGCACTCTCGATGAACCTGTGATATTGTAGCAATGGCCCTTGAAGTGCGGTGGGGAGGTGATTTAGGAGAATATTAAAGGCAATGTGGAGATTCGGAGGCGCCTCTCTCAGGGAGATCTGGAGAAATACGCAGCACAGATGGGCTGAGCAGATTAAACATTTCCGTCACATTGTTTTCCAATTGTGTTTGCGGTGCCTCGGGGTTGGCACTGCGGTCAGAGCGCGGCGGCGGCGCCGAGCGCCGGCTGCAAGAAATATTAACACGCCACTTCCACGTGGGCTCCCAACGCCAGCAGCGCCCAGACTGCCCCGGGTATTGTCTCCCAGCCTGGTCCTGAGAGCAGGAGGGGCTCCAGCTCCCTCCTCTGACCCAGCTCGGTGTCCAAAGGGATGTCCCTGAGCTCCGGGTTGGGTGATGGTGGGGCTGTGGTGATGCCTCGCTCTGCTGGTTGGTTGGTTTTAATGGGAGGTGGCTAATTGGGTGAATCCTGAACCCCTTTGGGGCTGGGGCCAGCCATGGAAAGCCTGAGGAATTGTCTCAAGGAGGAGCTGGGCTCTTGTTCTTGCTGTGGTTGTTTCTGCCTGGTCTTCTTCCTCCAAGGACCATCACCTTCCTCCCCTTCCATCACCCCGAGTGCTGCTGCTCTGAGACCCTTCTGTCTGCCACCTTCTCCCCCATGGGATGGGATGTGGAGATCCCAGTGGGATGGGACACATGGATTGTGTTGGGATGTGACACTCAGACCCTGGTGGGATGGGACACATGGATTGTGTTGGGATGTGACACTCAGACCCTGGTGGGATGGGACACGTGGATTGTGTTGGGATGTGACACTCAGATTCTGGTGGGATGGGACACTTGGATCCTGATGGGATGGGACACATGGATTGTGTTGGGATGTGACACTCAGATCCTGGTGGGATGGGACACTCAGACCCTGGTGGGATGGGATACATGGATTGTGTTGGGATGTGACACTCAGATCCTGGTGGGATGAGATACATGGATTGTGTTGGGATGTGACACTTGGATCCTGGTGGGATGGGATACATGGATTGTGTTGGGATGTGACACTTGGATCCTGGTGGGATGGGACACTGGAGCCACCCTGGGTGATGCTGGAGTTGGCATTGCAGGTGGGACAAGGGGAAGGAGCCCCCAGCTCCTTGGGCATTCCATCATTGGAAACAAGTGGGAATCATTGATTTGTATAAAGGATTCACCCTACAAAAGAGTAGGAAGAGGGTGAGCATCACCCAAGTTACCTCCTCCATGCACCAGGCTGGGTGATGTGCCAAGGGATGACATTCCCACTGGAATCCCACCAGCTCCAGATCCCCAAGGACAGGGAGCCCCTTGATTTTGGAGTGTGCATCAGCCCTGGGCTGGGTTTTGAGGTCAACAGATGTACAGCTGACCTGGAATCCAACTCCCTGCTGACAGCTGACCCCTCTCCTGCCCACCATTCCTCATCTGGGAATGAGATCCCTGCGTTTTCCCAACAATAACAAGTGACACACCCCCCCCCAATAATGGGGCTGAGCAATCATAAACCGATCTGGCCCTGAGTGATTGGCTTTTCCTTTGGCATCCATCAAAGCATCTCCTGTGGGAAGGGGGTGATGGATGGACTTCCCCGAGCCCCACGGGGTTGTTTATGAAGGATGGAGAGGGAGTGTGGTGGCAAAGAGGGCTTGGGAAGCACCGATGGGGAGGGAATGTCATCCCTTGGTGGAGAAAGATCTCGTGCTGCTCAGTGAGGGTCTGAGGGATGTTGGATGGGACAATTTCATGGAATCAGGGAAGTGCTGCTGGAACGATGTGATGGCCAGAGAAGCTGTGGCTGCCCCATCCCTGGAAGTGTCCAAGGCCAGCTTGGAGCAACCTGGACTAGTGGGAGGTGCCCCTGCCCATGGCACGGGGTGGGACTGGATGGGTTTTAAGGTCCCTTTCCACCTAAACCATCCTGGGATTCCATTCCACGTGGCTGCACATTTAGGGTCCCACCCAGCATTCACTCACCTGAGCCCATGCAGGGAAGAACTGGCCACATTCCCATCACCACCTTTGCCACACACAGAGGGAATCTGTGGCTGGGTCATGCAGGGACTCCACTTTCCCACTCCCACTCCTCTCCTGGGTGATCCTGAGGAGCTGTGGTGCAAAGCAAGGAGGAAAATCAGGTTGTGGTTGTCATCTCCAGTTGTTTCTTTCTCCCCTTTTCCATCTCCCTTGCCGAGGGAGATGAGCAGCTTGAAGCTTTTTATGGCCCTGCGCACCAACCCACCATAAAATCCCTGATGATCCCAGCGAGCGTCTGCTCCTGATCCACTCAGCACCAGGGATTTTGGGAATGGGACTTGGAGATGTGTTTTGGGGGCTTTTCTTCCTCCTGGGAGAAATCACAGCGTTTCAGGAGCACAGTGAGACCATCATGGCCGTGTAGATGACGGTGTTGGGGTGACGCCCAAATCCAGCTCCCTGTTATCTGCCAGCATGGGAAGGGCACGGAATTCCCGGTGTGCTGATTCCCGGGGATGGGGCAGAGCAACGGCATTCGGGATCCACCATCCCCCCTGGAGCAATTATCCTCTGGATTAGTGGGTTTCCAGTCCCTTCTATAAAGTCTCAGCTAAATTACTTCCCCCTCCTCCCCCCTCCCAGCACAATCCAGGCAGGTACCGAGCACAGAGGCCCCATTAGTGGGTAATTAGGTACATTCCAGCAAAAACCCATCCTCAGACTCCCTCCTCCTCCTCTCCCCCTTCCCAAAGCCGCTACGAGGCGTCAGCGAGATGTAAATGAGCATCTCCAGACAGAGCAGAGTTCACCCTGCACTGGGCTCTGCCTCGCTGTGCCAGTGCACTCCTCGTTTTAATAGTTTAATAAAAATTAGCATAATTAACGAACATCTGTATGATCCAGAGTGGTGCAATTTGGCACTTGGAAACGAGGACTTAAACATTATTGCTGGGAGTTTAATGTTGTTTTAATTCTTTTTGGCACTGAGCGGTGAAATAACGGCTCGGGCTCGGCTGCTGCTCATTTGCATTTTCCTCCCCTTGATTATGAGCAATCGTGGATTATCCAGCAATTCATCAAAGCAGAAATTATTTTAAAATACCTCTCATGGTGTTCCAGCCATGGGATTGCTGAGTGGGGGGGTGGGCAGAGGATGGGGGGTCACTGCCATGCCCAGGGCACGGCTCAGCTCGTGGGTCTCCAGGATATGGCAAATAAACCCAAATTTTTCCTTCTGCAGAAGGATTTTTCCCTCCTGGCTGGTGGGATTTATCCCACATCCCTCCATCCTGCCATCCATTCCCATCCAGCAGCATCCTGGGGGTTTGGCTCGGTGCTCTTTGCTGCATGGAGGTCCCTGGGGAGCACTGGGATCCCAGCCTGGAGAGGGTCAGGGTTCCTGGCACCCATTCGTGGCTCTGGGGAGGGGCAGCACCATCTGCAGAGCTGGGAGCGTGGGGAGCAGTGTCTGTCTCTGGTGACTCAGCCCTTCTCCAGAGCTCCTTCCCTGTCGGGAAGCCAGAATGAGCTTGGGGACACATTAAATGTCCCCAGCCAGGCTGTGCAGGGACAGAGCTGGGAGCACAGGGCATGGAATGGGATGTGCTGCTGGGAACACCTAATTTAGCATCTATTTTAAGAAAAACCCACCTAATTTTAATGCCAAACTGATGTGCAAACTCCTCCTCTTGCACACATGGAAGGAGGAAAGTTTTCCCTGTTGTTATTCGCCTCCAATATCTGTCAGGGGGAAAATCACACCTAAATCTGGGGAGGGTTATCCAGGCATGATCCAGCTGCAGGGGAGGGGCTTCTGGAGCTCCATCCTGAGGGTTGGTGTCTGAAATTAAACACCCCAAAATATCAGGGTGTGAATGAAACTCTGAGTTTCTGAGCAAACCCCAAGCCGTGGCCGCAGGACCCAAAATAAGGCAGGAGAGCGGGCCAGGATGATGGAGCAGGGATAGGAAGGACAGGGAAGGATTTATGAGGGAAGAGGTGGGGCTGGGGTATTTTCCCTTGGAATCTGGGGGCTGGAGAGCCAAAGGAAGGGCCCTGAGCCACATTCCCTGCTTGTGTCCCCCCAGGAGTACGACGAGTATGGCTGGTGGGTGGGAGAGCTCAACGATGAGGTCGGGATCGTGCCGAGGGATTACCTGGAGGCTGCCTACGACCTGGAGGAGCAGTGAGGACAGTGGCACTCCAGGTGAGAGGGGGCACCTGGGGGGGGTGTGTGTGCCAGGAATGGGGCGTGGAGGTGGGTGTTGTGGAGGCAGCTCCATCCCTGAGGTGTCCCGGCATCCCCAGGGTGCCCAGCCTGCAGGACTGTCTTTGGCTCCATCTCCTGGTCTCCGTTTTACCTGGGAACAGGCACAACCAGGAACCACAGTGGCAGTTCAGGGGCAGTGCCACCCTGCCCAGTGTCCCTCCCTGCGTTTCAAGTCCTTCAGATTACAGGGAGAGACGTGGCAAAGCCACAGCAGCCCCTGGGGATGTGGAGAGCTGCGTCACTGTGCCATTAACGCTGACACCAAGTGCTGCACACTGAGAGTTTTTCCTCCCAAAAACCCATTATGGAGGCATTCCACTGGGGAGACAGGCACAGGGCAGGGCTGGCAAAGTGGAGGGCACCTGGAATCCTGCCACCTCCACATTCACCTGGAGATCTCTCACCCTCCTTGTCCCTCTGTGCTCGTGTCAGTCCCAGCCTGTCTTGCTCTCCCCTTCCCCACCATCACCTGTGTCTCTCCCTCCCCAAATCCAGGTGCTTCTCTCCCTGACTGTGCTGAGACACCACTGACAGCACTCCCACCACCACCCTCCCGTGCCATGAGTGCCTATGGCATGAAGAGACCCCCCTGGTGCCTTGGAGCACCCCCTGCCTGGTGGTCCCCACTGGGGGGGCACGGCGTGGTGTGGGGGGCTGGCACCCAGCAATAAAGCCATTTTCCTCTCCGTGTTTGGCTGCTCCAGACTTTGTGGCGGGGCTGGAGCCGGAGTGGGGTGTGGGGAGTGCCCCTTGGCTCCAGCCCCCCCAGCTCTGAGCACCCCCAAGAGCCCTCCAGTCCGGGCTGAAGATCCTCCTCCTCCCGCACTTGGCTGAAGGGCCACTAGATGGTGGTAGGTCTCTACTCACCACAGCCTTCCTGGGGAGGTGTCCAAGCCCCCCGGGCTGCACCAGGCAGACCCCCTGATGCCCCCCCAGCCCTCGGGCACAGGGATTGGGGCACGTTGGTGCTGGAGCATCACCCACGGGGTGAGCCCGGGCAGTGTCCCAGGGGCTGCTCCAGGGCACAGCTGGGCAGATGTTCAGAGCCAGGCACAACTGGGACGATCCCATCCCAGGGGATGCTGAGGATGCAGCCAAACCTCCCCACTGTCTCATCACATGGCCTTGCTCACACTGGTGAATCCATGATCTTTGGGGTGCCCAGGGCTCAGCTGGGCAGGGCCCAAGTTCTGCTTAAATCCCTCTGGCATTCCTAAGCTGCTGTTCCAGCTCCTCCTCTCCGCAGTGTGGGTGACCCTGAGCAGGGAAGTTCTCCCTCTGCTCTGCCCTCCCTGTCTCCTTTCCCTCATCCATGAGCATCTTGCAAGAACAGCTCGTTCTGAGGGGCAGCTGCAGGGCCTGTATCCATCTTTCAGCAGCATTCCCGGGAGCCCTTTGGGATCCTGGCAGGGATGAATGGATGTTCTTGCACAGGGGAATGCTCTGGTGCAAAAGGATCAGGGATTGGGGCTGCCTGGATGGATCTGTAGGAAACTGTCTCAGGAGCCTGATCCCAAATCCAGTGCCTCACCCAGGACGCCAGAGCAGAGACCTCCATGCTCTGCTGGGAAGATGAGAAAAGAGAGGGAGCTGGGAACAGGATGTTTTGGCTCCAGGCTGGAGCAGGAGCCCCCTGGCACAGTGCAGGGAGTGGGAGAATGACTGACTGGACAGAGCCACCTTCCCAAGGGATAAGGATGCACAGGCTGGAGAGCCTGGCCCAATTCCAGGCTGTTTTTCTGGCAGGAGCTGAGGAGGAGGGAGCTGTGCCAGGCTGTGAGGGCACAGGGAGGGGGCCACACCATCCTCACCTGCCCCAGGTGGGGAAGGTTACCTTGGACAGCTCCCTGTGCCCACCACACCCCTGACCCCACAGGACAGCAGAGCTGACTCCACCCACCCTAATCCGTGACATTGGGGTCTGAGCCAGCCCCGTGTGTGGCAGAGGGGACAGTCACCCCCCACCCAGAACCACTGCCCCCCACCCCTGCACGGTGCCCCTCCGGCTGCTCCCCCTGCCCAGCCTGTGCTCCCTCTGAGTCACTGTTTTCCCAACAGCTTTGCAAAGCCGATCACCAGCACTAAAAATAATTCCTGAAAGGCAGCCAGGAGCAGGGCTGTGTCCCCGGGGGATGGAGGGGCTGGAGAGGGGCAGGAGAAGGGATGGAAAGGGGCAGGAGTGGGGCTGGAGAGAGGAAGGAAAAAGGATGGAAAGGGGCAGGAGTGGAGCTGGAGAGAGGCAGGAGAAGGGATGGAAAGGGGCCGGAGAAGGGATGGAAAGGGGCAGGAGTGGGGCGGGAGCTCTCATTGCTGCAGCAGCTTCAGGAGTTGCCCTTCCCAAAATCACCTTTGGAGGGAAATGCCAGGGCTGGATGGCTGCAGGGGAGGCATCCAGTGGAGGATGTGGCAGTGCCAGGACACACTCCAGGAGCAAACCAGGGCACTGGAGGGAGCCAGGGGCTGGAGGCAGCTCCAGCTGAGGGTCACTTGTCTGCATGATGCTGTGCCCAGGCACAGAGCGGGGCTGTGGGCACGGAGAGGGGCTGTGGGCACAGCTGGGCTCACAGCTGCGCCATTTGGAGCTGCACACTCATGAATATGGATGAATATGCATGAGGGGGGGCAGCCAATGGCAGCGGCACTCCGGCGCGCCAGCAGCTGCCAGCCTTGGCCATGAACTTCTCCTGACATTTTGGATGTGCCTCCAAGGGTTTCCAACCCTCCCTCCCCCTCCTCGCTGCGTCCTGGGCCCTCTGTGGGGCCAAACCCACCCCAAAACACCCCCAAAACACAGGGGGGAATTTCAGCCCTGCCCTTCCCCTGCCAACACCCCTGGGGGTGACCTCAGGGACCTCCCTGGTGCCCAGGGCAGAGTCAGCTGTGCTGGTTTGGTGTGGGGAAGGTGCCATCATCACCCCCTCTCTTCCCTAAATCCGTGTCTCCGCAATTATCCCGGCGCAGCCTCCGCCCCCGCGGCGCGGACAGACACGGCCAAGGCCCCACAGGCCTCTTCTGCTTCAGTTTTATTTCAAGTCAGAGCACGTCAGCCCTGCCTGAACCAGTGCTGAGGGGGAGGAGATGGGGCAGGAGGGCACAGGGAGGGGCAGCAGGAGCAGCCAGAGCCAAACGCTGCCGGACACCGACGTGCTCCCTCTTTCCCAGCAAACCCAGTCCTGGAGTGAGGCCCAGCTGGAAGGGACACACCCTCACAGGGCAGGGGTGACAAGCTGCTCCCTCTGTGCTTCCCCCCTGATTCATTCCCTGCCCCACTCTCCTGGGGGAAGCTCAGCTCCCCTTGTCCCAGCTGCAGCAACCTGCAGGGAAATCTGTGCCAGGAGGCCCCAGGCGTGGATCTGGGATCTGCTCCCCAAGTGTGGGCTCTGGATTTGTGCAGCTGAGCCCTTACTTGCCTCCCCAGGAGCTGCAGAGGGAGGGGAACACAAGGGGCTAAACTGGAGAGACCCACTGGGCAGTGGCTGGCCCTGGATCCACCAAGGGAAGCCTTTTGTCCATCGTGGTGGATTGTCAGGCAGTGTATCCAGGAACACGGAGCCTCGCTGGCACTGCCACACCACCGAGCCCTGCTGCTGCTCCAGTCAGAGAGCAAAGGCCATGGAAACAACAACCACAGGTTTCACTACCCACCAGATCCCTCCTGCAAGAGAAGAGCGTTGCAAACACTGTCTGGGACATCAAGGACAGTCAGGACTGAGCAGGGGGAGAGCACACGAGCCCAGGGCAAAGTCGTGTCCCACCAGCCTGGCCATCCCTCTGGCTCCACAGGGGTCCCTCTCCCAGCGAGGGCTGCAGGTCCTGGGAGGGCAGGTGATGTCCCCAGAGCTTTCACTGTGTGTCCTGCTGTGCTCCCAGGGGCTGGGCCGGCTCCTCCGGGCTGTCCGAGTGCGCATCGTCCATGCCAAAGTCGCTCCAGTATGGGAAGCTCTCCAGGCAGCTCGAGCCCTGTGGGCTCCCTAGCCCGGCACAGCTGGGAATGGAGAACAGGTCAGAGGGGAAAAGGGATCTGGGGAAGATTCAGGGCCTGAGGTGCCCAGATCTCCTTGGCACAACCCTTCCTTGGAGCTGGGGCTGCCCTTGGAATGCTCCTTCCCTTCCCTGGACATCGCCTGATGCACAGGTGCCCTCTGGGCAGGCACAAGGGAACTGAGGATGGCCTGGGATGCACAGCAGGAGCTGGGGGTGCCTTGGGATGCACAGCAGGAGCTGGGGGTGCCCTGGGATGCACAGCAGGAGCTGGGGGTGCCCTGGGATGCACAGCAGGAGCTGGGGGTGCCCTGGGATGCACAGCAGGAGCTGGGGGTGCCCTGGGATGCTCCTCCCTCCCCTGACTGGTACCTGGCACGTGGGTCCTGCCCGGGCAGCAGCGTGGGCCGGCCCTCCTCCTCCTGGACCCAGCCACAGTTGGACATGGCATAGTGCAGGATGGCCTCTGTCACTGTCTGTGTGCCCTGGCCCTGCACACAGGCCTCGATGTCGGGCACAGAGAGCTGGCTCTGCAGGAACAGGTGCAGCCGACTGTCAGACAGCAGGACCACGTTCTGCACCACCCTGGGCACGGAGAGAGGACAGGGAGTCACCTTTCAAACCACCACGGGGACACGAACAACCCTGCTGGCATCTCTCAGCCACAGTCCTGCAGCAGGGTGTCCCCTCCCTCCCTCCAGCCCTCAGAAATCCTCCACTCACTTCTCCAGGAACTGCTGCAATCCCTGTCTTCGCTTCTCAATGAACTCATCTGTGCTGCCCACAAAGAAGGTGGATTTTCCAGGCAGCTCTGGGACAGGTCTGAGGGGACAGAGCTCAGGTCACCTTCCTGCTAGCACAGGGGACACTGTGACAGCACCTGCCAACACCCTGAATCCTGGGGGCTCAGGTAACCTCTGTTCCTCTGAGCTCACATGGGTCTCCAGGGCAGGGAGGAAGGTTCTCCTGGGTGTCCCTGAGAAGCAGCAGGAGGGAAGGAAGAACAAGGAATGCTTACACCAAGCCAGCATTCCTCTGGAGCTGCCTCCTCAGCCACACGAACTCACGGTACCGGCGCCGCACACATGAGGTCTTGGCAGTGAAGGCCTTGCTGTTGGTCTGCAAAATAACATCCCACCATGAGAATTATCCATGGGATTGAGGGGCAGTGAGGAAGAGGAGGGCAGGAGCTCAGTGACTGAGTAATCCATGCCCTGGATGTTGGATGTCAGACCCACACAGATAATTAGAATCATAGACTTATAGAATGGATTGGGTTGGAAAAGACCTCCCAGATCATCAAGTTCAACCCTTGATCCAACCCCACTGTGATCACCAGCCCAGGGCACTCAGTGCCCTGGGCTGGTGATCACAGTAGGGTTGGATCAAGACATGGTGGATTCTCACTCAGTGCCACATCCATAGAATCACAGAATGGATTGGGTTGGAAAAGACCTCCCAGATCATCAAGTCCAACCCTTGGGCCAACTCCAGTCCCGTCACCAGATCATGGCACTCAGTGCCACAGCCAAGCTCAGCTGAAAAACCTCCAGGCATGGGGAATCCACCCCCTCTCTGGGCAGCCCATTCCAATGCCTGAGCACTCTCTCTGCAAAGAATTTCTCCCTCATCTCCAACTTCAATTTCCCCTGGCAGAGCTTGAGCCCCCCGTGCCCCCTTGTCCTATTGCTGAGTGCCTGGGAGAAGAGACCAACCCCCAGCTGGCCACAACTTCCCTTCAGGCACTTCCAGACAGTGCTGAGGTCACCTCTCAGCCTCCTCTTCTCCAGCACAAACACCCCCAGCTCCCTCAGCCTCTCCCCACAGCACTTGTGCTCCACTCCCTTCTCCAGCCTCGTTGCTCTTCTCTGGCCCCGCTCCAGCCCCTCAATCTCTTTCCTGACCTGAGGGGCCCAGAACTGAACACAACATTCAAGGTGTGGCCTTGCACTTCTGAGCCTCAGCCGTGGTACAGCCCAGCTCTGCAGCTCCAAGCCCTGTCCCTCAGCCCCAACTCACGTGGAGGAAGATCTTATAATCCACATAGGAATTCCAGGAGCCTTCGTTCTGCACTCGGGGGTCCTGCACTCGCACCGTGGTCAGTTCCTGTGGGGCAGGAGGGGGAGGTCGTGCTCAGCCCCCCGTGTGACTCCAGGGACAGACATCCACCCCCACAGCTCCTTCTCCAGCTTCCCTGTCCCAGGGACAGCACAGACACCTCCAGACATTCCCATCCCTGTCACCAGCTGCCCCTCAGCTCTGCCCCACAGACCCCCCAGTGCTGCCAAACCCCAGCCAGGAAGGGTCTTACTTCCTCTTGGTTCTCCAACATCCTAGAGCCAGAGCCCAGTGGGAAACATCTGGGGAAAAAAAAAACCAGCAGGGATTTAGAAAGACAAGATTGGCACATCAGGGTCTTCCTTGGACTCTGCATCCCACCTCTGTCCCATCCACTCTCAGCTGCCCTCCCTGATCCATGAAATAAAGAGGATGCATCCCTGTTTTATCCCAGTTCCCTTCTCCCAAAGGCCTCTCCTCCAGCAGGGGAAGCTGCCAATCCACCCCAGGATCCTGCTGGCCCTTCCCAAAGGAGACCTGTTCTCCTCCTGCCTCCATCTGCTGCCCCAGCAAGTCCCTGTTAACTCCAGACACAGATATTCCACTTATAACCATGGAATATCCTCAGCTGGGACACCCAGAGATCATCCAGTCCAACTCCTGGCCCTGCACAGACACTCAAAAATCCCACCCTGTCCCTCAGAGTGTTGTCCAAACTCTCCTGGAGCTCTGGCAGCCTCGGGGCTGTGCCCACTGCCCTGGGCAGCTTGTTCAGTGCCCACCACCCTCTGGGGGGAAGAACCTTTTCCCAAAATCCAGCCTAAACCTTCCTGACACAGCTCCAGCCCTTCCCTGGGGTCCTGTCCCTGCTCACACAGAGCAGAGATCCCACTGCACTATTCCATTCTCCTGCAGCAATCCCAGTTCTCCAACCCCACAGACACAGAGTGGGCTTGGAAGAAGAGGGGGGAGACACAGAGATAACCCCCTGCATCCCATAAATCCACGATCCAGGCAGTGAAATCCCTATGGAGACAGACCCACTGTGCAGGAACACTCGTCAGGGGGAGCTGGAACACAGAGTGTGTGTCCCATGTCCTGGTTTCACCTCCGGTCTGGGATTGTTTGTGGGAGGTTTTGGGATGAACCAACAGCGCCAGGATTTCACCCCTCACATCCCAGGATCCAGAGGGTGCCAGAGGAGCCACCCCCAACCTGTTCCCCATCCCTGGAGTTCTGCCTTTAAGGCCATGAGAGGTGCCAAGTGCCAGCAATTCCGGCCTTTATTCCCGGCTGGAGTTAATTTTAGCAGCGACCAGGGGAGGGGCTGAGCCCTAACCCAGGCTGTGAAAATCCAGCTCCACCGGTTTCCAGGTGCTTCCCGTGGGATTCCAGCCATCCCACTGCACCCGGGGAGCATGGAAAGGGTTAATCCCAGCGGGGAGGAGTTTGGGCACGGGCAGAACCCCGGGATGTCTGGGATAGCCGAGCTGGATCCAGCTCCTGCTGCTTCCAAATCGAGCTGCGAGAGGAGGAACCTCCCCCCAAAAAACCCCAAACCAGGCTCTGGAGCACACGATCCTTCCTCAGGGAAGGAGAGAAGTGAAGGAGCCAAATGTGACATGAATCAGTTTGGAGGGAGCTCTGAGACTGGCGGGGGGGGCTCCCAGTCTGAACCAGTTCAGCGGCACAACTGGGACCATCCCATCCCCAAATCCCACGGGATCAATCACAGCCCACCCACAACTGCTGGGATGATCCCTGTGGAATTGTGGCCTCCCCGTTGCTTTGAGAGCTCCTGTTCCACCCAACAGCCCTGCCCAGATGGGAAAACGCAGGAGGGAGACTCGGCACTTGCCCAGAGGGTTTCCAGGAATGGGAATTTCCTTTCCCAAGGTGCTCCCAGAAGCAAAGAGCCCTGGGGGAGATGACTCTGAGCAGGGAAAACCAGGAGATCAGAGAGCCCAGGAGCTCAAGGCCTTTCCTCCCAAGGAACACCTAATCTTATTTCAGCTTTATTGGGAGTTAATTGATCCTATTGTGATAAATCAACTCCCAGCCATGGGGGAAGCAGCTCGGGATCAGTTTCACCAAATCCTCTTCCAGGGATTTTGGGGAAAGCCTCAGTTTAAGGGGCTCTGGAATTGCTGCTCTGGGTTGATTTTCTGCTCCTGCTGCTTCTCCCCGTTCAGGATTTAAATCCCAGGTGGAATTTGCCCCCCTCTCAGCCCAGTTCCCACAGCGGTGGGAAAGGGAAAGCGCTACTTGTTATCTCTGCCTTGTTATCTTTTATCCACCGGGCTGACACATCCCTGAGTGCCTTTCCCACCTTCTGGAACAGCAGGAATGCTCTTCCTTCCCTTCCCAGATCCTCCACTCAAAGAAAACCCTCACGGAGCGGCTCCACAGCAGGAAAACCGGGAATAAATCCCATTTATTCCTGCTTGTCTTTGTCCCATTTGGGCGCTGCCACTGCGGGTGATTTTTAGAGGATTTTTCNCTCTCCTGGAGCTCTGGCAGCCTCGGGGCTGTGCCCACTGCCCTGGGCAGCTTGTTCAGTGCCCACCACCCTCTGGGGGGAAGAACCTTTTCCCAAAATCCAGCCTAAACCTTCCTGACACAGCTCCAGCCCTTCCCTGGGGTCCTGTCCCTGCTCACACAGAGCAGAGATCCCACTGCACTATTCCATTCTCCTGCAGCAATCCCAGTTCTCCAACCCCACAGACACAGAGTGGGCTTGGAAGAAGAGGGGGGAGACACAGAGATAACCCCCTGCATCCCATAAATCCACGATCCAGGCAGTGAAATCCCTATGGAGACAGACCCACTGTGCAGGAACACTCGTCAGGGGGAGCTGGAACACAGAGTGTGTGTCCCATGTCCTGGTTTCACCTCCGGTCTGGGATTGTTTGTGGGAGGTTTTGGGATGAACCAACAGCGCCAGGATTTCACCCCTCACATCCCAGGATCCAGAGGGTGCCAGAGGAGCCACCCCCAACCTGTTCCCCATCCCTGGAGTTCTGCCTTTAAGGCCATGAGAGGTGCCAAGTGCCAGCAATTCCGGCCTTTATTCCCGGCTGGAGTTAATTTTAGCAGCGACCAGGGGAGGGGCTGAGCCCTAACCCAGGCTGTGAAAATCCAGCTCCACCGGTTTCCAGGTGCTTCCCGTGGGATTCCAGCCATCCCACTGCACCCGGGGAGCATGGAAAGGGTTAATCCCAGCGGGGAGGAGTTTGGGCACGGGCAGAACCCCGGGATGTCTGGGATAGCCGAGCTGGATCCAGCTCCTGCTGCTTCCAAATCGAGCTGCGAGAGGAGGAACCTCCCCCCAAAAAACCCCAAACCAGGCTCTGGAGCACACGATCCTTCCTCAGGGAAGGAGAGAAGTGAAGGAGCCAAATGTGACATGAATCAGTTTGGAGGGAGCTCTGAGACTGGCGGGGGGGGCTCCCAGTCTGAACCAGTTCAGCGGCACAACTGGGACCATCCCATCCCCAAATCCCACGGGATCAATCACAGCCCACCCACAACTGCTGGGATGATCCCTGTGGAATTGTGGCCTCCCCGTTGCTTTGAGAGCTCCTGTTCCACCCAACAGCCCTGCCCAGATGGGAAAACGCAGGAGGGAGACTCGGCACTTGCCCAGAGGGTTTCCAGGAATGGGAATTTCCTTTCCCAAGGTGCTCCCAGAAGCAAAGAGCCCTGGGGGAGATGACTCTGAGCAGGGAAAACCAGGAGATCAGAGAGCCCAGGAGCTCAAGGCCTTTCCTCCCAAGGAACACCTAATCTTATTTCAGCTTTATTGGGAGTTAATTGATCCTATTGTGATAAATCAACTCCCAGCCATGGGGGAAGCAGCTCGGGATCAGTTTCACCAAATCCTCTTCCAGGGATTTTGGGGAAAGCCTCAGTTTAAGGGGCTCTGGAATTGCTGCTCTGGGTTGATTTTCTGCTCCTGCTGCTTCTCCCCGTTCAGGATTTAAATCCCAGGTGGAATTTGCCCCCCTCTCAGCCCAGTTCCCACAGCGGTGGGAAAGGGAAAGCGCTACTTGTTATCTCTGCCTTGTTATCTTTTATCCACCGGGCTGACACATCCCTGAGTGCCTTTCCCACCTTCTGGAACAGCAGGAATGCTCTTCCTTCCCTTCCCAGATCCTCCACTCAAAGAAAACCCTCACGGAGCGGCTCCACAGCAGGAAAACCGGGAATAAATCCCATTTATTCCTGCTTGTCTTTGTCCCATTTGGGCGCTGCCACTGCGGGTGATTTTTAGAGGATTTTTCACCCCCATCCCTGCAAGTGTCCCAAAATTTGGACGCCCCCCAGGGATGTCCCAGCCAGCCCAACCCCACGACGCCTCCCAGAGCTCAGGGAAAAGCCTCGCACAGCGGGAAACCCCAGGAATGAATCCCATTTATTCCCGTTTTCCCGGGCACAGCCTGGGGTGGTGGTGGTGGTGGTGGTGATTTCCCGAGGGTGTTTTCCCACGCGGGGAGGAAAAGGCTCCCCCATCCCAACAGGTATC
>VWZD01001881.1:394775-413826 GCA_013396695.1 Sakesphorus luctuosus
GGGTCTCCAATTCAGAACAGTCTGTGATTCTGTGATCCCATCCCTCTGGGAGCTGGGACAGGGGCTGAGGGATCCCCAGGAGGGAGAACGACCCCCAGTTCCCTCCCCAGGAGAGAGGACAAGCCCCAGTTCCCTTCCAGGATGGCTGAGAGCCACGGCTGGTGGAAGTTGACGTTCCTGAGGAAGCGCCAGGCAGCGCCCACGGTGCTGTACGAGAGCCCCGACGGCCCCGCGGCCCCCACGGGGGACACCCAGGAGGGCACCGGCCCCGAGGGACCCCCGGGCTTTGCTGCCCGCCTGGAGAAGATCGTGGACAAGAGCACCAAGGGGAAGCACGTCAAGGTTTCCAACTCGGGGCGCTTCAAGGAGAAGAAGAAAGTGAGGGCAACGCTGGCCGAGCATCCCAACCTGTGCGGGGCCACCGAGCGGGAGGACAAGTGAGCCAGGGGGATGGGATGTCACCCTCTGGTCACCCCGGGAATGCCGGATGGGATGTCACCCCCCGGTCACCCTGGGAATGCCGGATGGGATGTCACCCTCTGGTCACCCCGGGAATGCCACATGGGATGTCACCCTCTTGTCACCCCGGGAATGCCGAGAGGACACAGGACTCAGCATGGAGTTTATCGCAGGGATGATCAAGGACCCTCTTTGACTGGCTGCCCACTGAGACTGACTGGTTCATACTGGGATGAGGACGGTCCCCCAGCTCGGTGGCCACCGGAGCCCACCCAGCTCTGCCCCAGGCCCACACCAAGCCCCCTCACTCCTGTGGGGTGAGACCCAGGGACCCCCCTCTCGTTTCCCAATCCTGAGGGGCTGCGTGGCCCAAGGCAGAGCCATCCATGCCGTGTCCTTGCCAAGTCACCCCCCAAACATGGGATGTGGCACTTCCCTGCCCCCGTGTGCAAAATCCACCCTTGAGCTGCTTCCACAGGGACCTCGGAGAGCTCCCAGGAGGAGCCAACCCCGAGGGTCTCCCACTGTTTTTTGGGGGTGTTGGAAGCTCTTGTACCTGCTGCTAATTAACTGTTGTTAATAAACCAGGCCTGGAAGCAGAGGCAGCTCTGGGAGAGCTCAGTGGATCCCTGGATCCAGCCTGGCAGGGTGGAAGGGCTCTGGATCCCTCTGGGACCACAGTGGGAGTGGAGCCATCCCAGGGAATCCCTGACCCCAAGGACAGGGGGCACCCGGGGGTGGAAGCAGAGGCAGCTCTGGGAGAGCCCAGCAGACCCCTGGACCCAGCCTGGCAGGGTGGGAAGGCTCCAGATCCTGAGGAAGACCCCGGTGGGAGTGGGAGCCATCCTGGGGAATCCCTGTCCCCAAGGAGCAGGGGACAGCAGGGCTGGCTGTGCCCTCGGTGCCACCACCCCTGCCCCTCAGGGCGTGGCCGTGCCGGAGCTCCAAGCTCTTCCCAGCTCTGACAACAGCCAGAGGGTGCCAAGTGCCCGAGTCCCACCCCTCGTTTCCCGGCACAGAGCTGGTGCCAGGGCAGCCAGGGCACCCCTCCAGCCCCCGCCCTCGGCTCTGTTTGCTCTCAGCCTGCTCTTTGTCCCCAGGGAGGGAAGGGAGGGAACGGCAGGAGGAGAGTGGAGCCCATCGGGTCATAACACCCATCTTGGGGTGTCTGTGCTTGGGTCCTGCTCCTCCTGCCAGGATGGGGGGCAGAGCTGGCTGTGCTGCCACCCCCAGCCCCTTCCTGGGGCATCCTGCTGTCCCCTTGGGTCTTCACGAGGGATGGGCACAGCTGGAGGGTCCTGCACAGCTGGAGGGTCCTCCCGAGGGATGGGCACAGCTGGGAAGGTCCGAGGCCACCGAGTGGGTCTGTGACAGCAGCACAAAGTGTGTGACAGTCCCCTCTGGCCACCTAACCCGGCTCCCCCTCCCAGGGCTGCCCCTCCACCATCCAGGGTGGGAACCACAGGATAAGGACAACTCTTGGCACAATCCTGCTCCAAGAACCAAGGCTGGGTCAACAAACTGGGAGCAGGGAGGAGAGAGGTTATCTGGGGCTGGTTTCACTGGGATGTGACCCAGTGCTGTGTCCAGGGTGGGATTTGGGGCTGGTTTCACTGGGATGTGACCCAGTGCTGTGTCCAGGGTGGGATTTGGGGCTGGTTTCACTGGGATATGACCCAGTGCTGTGTCCAGGGCCAGGATTCCTGGCTGCTTCCAGCTCCAGCTGCTCCAGGAGAGCCCAGCCCTGTGTGGCTAAACATTAACCCAAACCTCCTCCACATCCAGGTTTATTTTTTCCAAGCTCGGACAAGCAGCTGGAGGAGGGGACAGTGTGAGGGTTGGGGTGGCACAGCCCTGGGAGAGAGCCAGGGGTGACACAGTGGTGACATTATTAAATAACTCAATTAAATAAGAGCAATAACACAGCGGAGATCGAGCACATTCCACAATTCCAGCCAAAACACGGAGCTTGAGGCGTGACAAGCAGCAGGATGGGAGGTCACTGGGGTCACGATTGGTCCCTCCACAATCATTAACATGATTAATTAACCACCAGCAAGGGTTAATGACGCAGTGAGTGGACGCAGATGGACTTGGGGACACACCAGGGGGAGGCAGAAGGGGATGAAGGCGCTGGGGTTGGAGCTCTCCTGCTGGAATTCCCGGAGCTCAGGATGCATTTCAAGGGACAGGGGGGTGGCTTTGGCACAGGTGACATTCCAGAGCCTCAGGGGGAGAAGCGCTCGTAGACCCAGTCCCCGTGTCCCCGGTGGGTCATGGCCCCGAGCGGGGCCGAGCGGTCCCGCAGCCGCCGGAACACGATCCGGTCGTGCAGCCGGTTGGTTTGGCCCTGCCAGAATTCCACCACCTCCGGCTCCAGGATGTACCCACCCCTGGCAGGGACACGCAGGGCTTTAGGGGGGCACTCTGGGTGCCGCAGCCCCCCTGCCCACAGCCCCCCACGCTCACCAGTAGTGCGGCTTGGGCACCGCCGTGTCCCGGTACTGCTGCTCCAGCTCCGCGTTCCGCCGGCGCAGGAACTGCCGGACAGGGATGGGGTGAGGGGGGCCCGAGGCGGGGGCAGCCCCCCAGGGACCCCCGTGGGAAGGGCCGGGCTCACCTCCCGGTCGGGGATCACGGAGCTCTGCCGGCTCACCACGGCCCCGATCTGGCTGCTCTTGGGCCGGGACTGGAAGTACCGCTCGGATTCCTCCTCCGGCAGCCGCTTCACGGAGCCCTCGACCCGGATCTGTGCCGGGAACAGCAGCCCAGCTGCAGCCAGAGGCTCCGGGGGGGATCCCGAGCATGGGAACACGCCATTCCCTGACTTTATATCCACCCAAACTGCCCATTCCCTGATTTTCCCCATTCCCTGACTTTCCATCCACCCAAACTCCCCATTCCCTGATTCTCCCCATTCCCTGATTCTCCCCATTCCGATTTTCCCTTCACCCAAACTCCCCATTCCCTGATTTTCCATCCACCCAAACTTCCCATTTTCTGACTTTTCATCCACCCAAACTTCCCATTCCTTGATTTTCCATCCACCCAAATTCCCCATGCCCTCATTTTCCCTCCACCCAAACTCCCCATTCCCTGATTTTCCCCATTCCCTGAATTTCCCTCCACCCAAACTTCCCATTCTCTGACTTTCCCACCCAAACTCCCCATTTCCTGATTTTCCCCATTCCCAGACTTTCCCTCCACCCAAACTCCCCATTCCCTGACTGTTTCCCCCCAAACTCCCCCCTCCCATCTCCCCCCCAGGGGCTGAGACCCCTCGGAGTGGGACCCCCACCCCGTGTGAGCCCCAAAGTGCCACCCTGAGGGGCAGCACCCCCTTCCTGACCCCATTCCAAGGATCCAGCCGTGCTCCCCCCACACCCCCAGGGGACCCCAACCCACCTGCCGGTTGAGGGGCTCCCAGTAGAAGACGAGGGAAGCGAAGGGATTGGAATCCTGGGGGAGAGGGGGCAGAGCTGTCAGCACACCATTCCCAGCTGCAGAAATCCGGGATACCCGGGATGTGCCAAGGCAGGAATTGCCTCCACGGGGTGTTGGGCACAGCCTCGACCCAAACCACAGCCCCAGTGCCAGGGCAGAGGGGCTGGGAAGCTGCTGCCCCCCTGGGGGCCCCCAGAGCCCCCCCAGAGCCCCCCAGCCCTCACCAGCTCCTTCCCCTTCCTGCTCTCGTGGTTGGTGAAGAAGCGGAATCCGTCCTGCCCAAACCCCTTCAGCAGCACCATCCGGGCCGAGGGTTTCCCATCCCTGCAGAGGGACGGGGGGCGGGGGGTGAGGGCAGGACCCTCCCCACGGCCAGGGGACACCCCTTGTCCCCGTGTCCCCCCTCCCCGTGTCACCTGGTGCAGGTGGCCAAGCACATGGCGTTGACCTCGCCGATGTCCGGGCACTGCAGCGCCTCCTGGAACCAGGCTCGGAACTGCTCGATGGGATCGTGGGACACCAAGTGCTGCTCCTCGAAGGCCTGGGGACATGGGGGGACACTGTGAGGCTTTGGGGACTCTGGGACAGCGGGCACTGGCGGGGGGTCACACTGGGTTCGAGGGCACGGCCAGCACAGGGCATGGGGTGACAACCTGGGGTGGGGGGGGTTATCCCAGGCCTTGGGGACAACCTGGGAGAGCCACCAGAGCTCTTAGGGACAATGTAAAGGGTAACCCAAGGTCTTGGGGACAACCTGGGAGAGGGGGGAGCGGTGACCAGAGGTCTTGGGGACAATGTAAAAGGGGTCACCTGAGGTCTTGGGGACAACCTGGGGGTGTCACCTGAGGTCTAAGGGACAGTGTGACCGTGTGGCCAGGTCACCAGAGGTCTTAAGGACAATGTAAAGTGTCACCCAAGGTCTTGTGGACAACCTAGGGGAGTCACCAGAGGTCTTAGGGACAATGTAAGGGGTCATCTGAGGTCTTGGGGACAATCTGGGGGTGTCACCTGAGGTCTTAGGGACAATGTAAAGGGTCACCCAAGGTCTTGGGGACAACCTGGGAGAGGGGGGAGCGGTGACCAGAGGTCTTGGGGACAATGTAAAAGGGGTCACCTGAGGTCTTGGGGACAACCTGGGATGTCACCCAACACCTTGGGGACAGCNAGAGGCGGGGCGGAAGGCGCCGGTCCCTGAGAGCGGCCATGGCGTACGGAGGCCTCGCCGTGCCCATCATCGTCATGAGCGTGTTCTGGGGGGTGGTCGGCGGCGTCCTGCCCTGGCTCGTCCCCAAGGGCCCGAACCGCGGGTGAGTGTGCGGGGCTGCCCCTGCGGGTGTGAGGGGAGAGGCCCCGGCCGAGGGTCCCCGCGNGACCCCCGTGCCCGCCGTGTCGCACCTCCGTGTCCCCCCGGTAGTTCTTCCGCAGCCCCTCCAGGTCCATCGCGCCGGAGCCGAGCGGGGCCCCCACAACCCCTCACGGGTTTGGGTTTTCCCCTGAGGCCCTGGCACGGGTTGCCCAGAGAAGCTGTGGCTGCCCCATCCCTGGAAGTGTTAAAAACCAGGTGGGACAGAGCTTGGAGCATCCTGGCCTAGTGGAAGGTGTCCCTGCCCATGGCAGAGTGTTAGAACTGGGTGATCTTTAAGGTTCCTTCCAACCCAAACCATTCTGTGAAACCTCTGCAGACACAGCACCCTGTGCCAAGGAGGTTCTTTGTTAGTCAGGTGGTATTGGAGCAGTAACTTCCTCTTTCCTTACTTGACCTTTCCTAACTTAATCCACCATCCTCTGGTTTCACACTGGGTGAAACTGGAAAAGTTCCTGTAGGAGATCTCAGTTCCGTGTTAAATGTGTGCTGATGCCCTTGTAGCTGAGGACAACAGTGGGTCTCACCTTGGCAGGGGGTTTTCCTGCTGTGATTGTGGCTGCTCAGATTAAAAAGCAGACAAGTTTTTGTCTTTCTTTTTTCTCTAGGAGATAATGACTTCTTAACCTCTTCCTCTCTCTGACACCCCCTCTACTCCACAGGTACCAACTATCTTTTCTCTCAGTTGTTTATTTCAACTCAGAGGAATGTTCCTCAAGCTCTGATATTTCCTGCCTCACTTTGAAGCCTTTTATGCCTGGAAACCTGCCTGTCCTTGGAAATACCTTGGAAATGTGTCTTCCAGGCATGAAAGTGTGGGAAATATGTGAGTCACCCACAGATGTTGTATCGTTATTCCAAAGTGTGATTGTTTAACAAGCACAAATAGAGCTCTGCTGTGTTCTCATTCTACAGCAATACCTTGTAGTCTGTTTACTTCCCATCTTCTTAAAAAAAATTATGCAAAGCCTGTTTCTGAATAGGACTGTTCTATTTCTAACAGAAGAAGTTGGTGCAAACTTTGCCTGACCTAAGAATTCCATTGCCTGGGTTAAAATTCCCAAACAAAGGTTTTGGGACTCCCTGGAAAGGTTCCTGAAGGTTAATCCAGGCTGTGTTGGCTTTATAGCATTTGTTTGAAAGTTGGCAAAGTGGATGTGGATTGATAGATGAAAAAGGTTGAAGTTATTATGTCACAAAAGGGTGGAAGTTACTGATCTACTCAAAGTTTTTGTTACTCAGTCGGGGAAGGAAATACATAGAGGGAAATTCTTTTTTATGACTTAAAAAACCCTCTCCACTTTGCCACTGAGTTCCATGAACTGCAGAGATCACTGTTAGAAAATCTGATTTCCTTTCCTCCCATTTCTGAACCATCTGTGTGTGGAGCTGCAGTTTTACCATGTTCAATTTCAAGGGCTTGGATTTTCTGTTCAGCTTCACTGGGGCTTCTGACACAGTTCTCTGTCAGCAAAGAAGGGGAATCTTACACTGCAGATCATTTCATGTCGCTTTGAGATCCTGTTTTGCATTTGTAAAATCCTCATTTGTTGTATCAAATTGAAAGTTTTAATTTGATACTGAAATTTCCTGTAAACAGAATTCTGCAAATGAAGAAAGTGTTTATTGTAATACCCAGTTTCAGTAGTTCTCTGTGCTGGCAGACCTGGCTGTGAAATGGAGCGAGGACACGACTGCATCAGATTTTGCTCCTCTTCAAAGTGATTTTTGTTAAATACAGCTGTGAATTTCTGTTTCCAGAGCTGTGTCAGGCCTTTTGCAGAGTCTGCAGTTTCCTTAGCTGGAAGAAGTCAGATCACTCATGTTGAGTCATCTTTCATATGATCAAAGTTAAACTCGTTCTTGTTTGCTGGGATTTTTTTTCCATTGTGTCTTGTGGTCAGTCACAACATGACACTGATCAGCTGTTTCTCTCCTTCCTCTTTGCAGTGTTATCAACACAATGCTGGTGACCTGTGCTGTTTGCTGCTACCTGTTGTGAGTATCAATAATGTCTTGCCTCCCTAACCAAGGCCCAGTTGGGATGTAATCAAAAGTTCCTTTTCTGCAGCCTCAGAACATTCAGGAAGAAGCTTTTTGAATGTGTCACAGAGATTTAGACACATGGTGTTCTTTGACAGCTCTTAGAATTCTTAGTTCTAAGGACCTCCAATGTGCTGAAGAAAACATTTTCCCATTGCAAAACACTGAATTAAAATGAACCTGAATTCCTTTTGTTGCCCTCTGGCACACGACTGAGCTGTGCTTGATATTCCTCCTCTCCAGTTTCCTGCCTCATTTACTCACAAGAACAATGGCAGTTGCTCAGGTCCAGGATTTTTGTGATTCACAGACTGTTTCTTTGCCTTTTTCCTTCTTTGTACCTTACACTGATTTCTGAGGTGTTACTAATTCAAACCTACTGAAGAGTTTTTGCCTTTGGTTTGGTTGAATTTATTCTGGAAATGTGGCAGAGGAGTGGGTGGAAAAACTTGTGCGTGGGTATTTTTTCAGTGGTACTTTGATATATTAAGAGCATTTCTTGTTAAATGCACTGAGTATTTAGGGGGTGCCTCTTTTCTCTAGGAGATTTAGTAGCAATAACAAAGTGACTTGCTGAGAGCTCCTCATGCCACATTATTTATCAGGAGGTGACTGTAGCTGGAGTCTGCAAGAGAAAGTGTGCTTGTTTCCCTCTCTTTTTTAATACTCTACAGACTTAGTTTGTAAAAGGAAATGCTGTGCAGAAATAACTGGAAAGAATTTGTCGTGGAGATGAAATAAGGTAAAAGTCTGGTTTGATCTTAAGGGTTAACTTTTAATAAAAATCATTATTTAGAGTCCCATTTGAACCTGAGTAGTGTTTGTACTTCCCTGAACTATTTAGTCACTATTGATGCTGCTCAAAGCAGCTTAATATTCATATTTAGAGAAATGAATCTCTGATCCCAAGGCTCATTCTGAACTGGCAGCCAAATGCCACATTATTAGTGTTGGCATGTTCAAGAGGGGTTTGTTTCACTTTGGGTTGGGCTCAGGCTTATAAAGGTTTGGTTTAGTCTAATAATGGGATATTCAGGTTTTATACAGGTGAGGTCTTTTTAAAATTTATTTCCTTAGTCAGAATATTTGACAGGTGAAGTCTTAAGAAATCATTCTATTAGTTAACTGTAAAAAAGCAAAACTTTGTTCTGTGTTTTATGTCCATGACAAATTTGAACTAAAGTTTTGCTGAGTGGGTGTGGGAACTTGAGAAGAGCTTTGCAGTGCAAGCAGCTTCAATTTGGGACTGAAATCTGCCATCTCAGGGCTGGGAAAGTTTCCCTGCCTGCACATAAATTTGTGTCAGCCCAACCTCACAGCAGGTCCCAAAAGCCTGGCTAAAAGGGGCAGCTTTTTGGTCATTTTTACTGGGTTACTGCACTTGGGTTACAATAATTTGGGTGATATTTTTGTCTTAGGGGGAGAATTGAGCTTTGTTGTGGTTTGTTAAAGTTCTCCCTTGTTTTTCTCCTACAGAAATAATGTCCTACTCTTCTAAAATGCCTAAAGTTTAGGGTTTGTTCTCCTTACTGCTTGAAGGAGTTTCCTTGAAGTCGAGGCCACGTGGCATCTGCAGCACCCTCTGCATTGTGATGGGGAATGTGTTTGTTGTAGAATTTATTAACTTTTGACTGAATGCTGTGAACTCTTCAGATAGATGCTGATATTTCATTTGTAAGTTTAGTGGATTTTGTACCTAAATAGACCCATTACAAATCCTGTTGTCATTAACATGTTTTATAATCTGTTCTTGCCTGTCCAGTGAAGGGGTTCTTTGGTCATTTTGTAGGCTCCAACTTGTTCTCTGAATTCCCTTCAGCTTTCTCCAATTATACCTCAAAATCAGCAAAAGATTGGGATGTTTTAAGCCTTTAGTACCCAACCACATAATGACATTTGTAGTGTCTGCTTGCCAGAAGGCAACACAAAGCAGATTTTTCTTCTCATGTTCCAAGATAGATCTTGCCTCATCACGTAGTCTTTATCTTTTTTATTCATTTATTCTGTATAAAACTGTAGAACAGCCCTTGAAAGATCATCTGGTCCAACCTTTATTTCCTCTGTTTTATTCAACATATGGAAGTTTGTTGTTCCCGTATTCTCTTCCTTTCGGGGGAAGAGGCATTGAAAACATTTCAGACCTTAATTTTAGTGACTAAAGAAAGACACTAATTTTTCATACCAGTCTTGAAGGAAGCCCAAAGGGTGGTTTCTGGGGGTTCTTCATTAGGTATGTTAAGATTAAAATAATTTTTATTGTCCCATGTATGGTCTTCTCTGTGTCCTTAGCAGGTGGCTGGTGCTGTTACCTCTTTCTTTGTAGAGTTTAGAACTCTGCTGGACTCACTTTCATGCTCATCTAGTTACCTTTCCAGTTAAAAAGAGGAAAAAACAATTTCCTGTCTTCATTAACACCATTTGATTGACAAATTGATTTTCATCAAACCAAATCTGTGCTAATAACATTTCAGGTCAGTCATGTTTCAACTCAAAGCTGTTTCTTCTGTGTTTAGATTTAATAGTAGTAATTTTGAATAAGCATATTGATGACATGGTGTTAATTTGGCTGTTCTGTAGAAGGTATTTGCATGGGTAAGTGCCTCATTTGTGTAGGATCCTGTGCCCAGCAGCCTTTTGGAGGAGAATATACAACCCTCAGGAACCTGATAAAATAGAAGCAAAATCTAAGGAGTTGCTGCTGCAGAAATTACAGGCTGCACCATGTTGTGAGGTACTGTCAGAGTCTAAATCCATTTTGCTGTTTGCAAAGCACTTCCTGAACAGTACCACGATGTCCTAATGGAGGGCAGGGTGCTTGGAAAATGGCATTATTTTTTACTGATTCTAACAGGATTAAAATATGAATGCCCAAATTGACATTTAAACAGATAGCAGGACCTGAGTTTGCAGCACAAGCATAGACAGATGGCAGTTATGCTGGAAAGACCTTTTAAAAAATCTTCCTGGTACAACAGAAGGGACTTTAATTTCCTTGTCTGAGCTGGGTAATTAACAGTAACTGTTCTAAGTGGGATCTGGTAGAATTTAAGGGCCTGTGGGTGGCTGGAATCCCATACCTGCTTTCAGCAGCTCCAGGACATTGCATGTTGGAAACAGAGGCTTGTTTTACTCTGAATGCTGCATTTTGTTTTGTGTTGTCATGAGGGAGCATTTTGTAAAGCAGCAGAGCTCAAGCAAAACATGGGAAAAGCTTTTCCATGACTTATCCTGAATGCAGGGGAGTGTTTTAAATGAGCAGACCCTCACAGAGCAGGAGGAGGAATGTGCTATTGCCCTGATGCCACCACGGCTCAGAGCTCAGGTATCCAGCATGGCCCAACAAATGCCTTTTGAGAACTGCACTGTGCCTTTCCTAAAGGTTGATATTCTGAACATGTACCCAGCTCATTTAATTACAGCCATGCTGGGCCTGAGCTGGGGAAGCAGCAAAAGGGGAGAGGGCTGTGCATGGAGAGCAGCCAGGCAGAAAGGGACCTGGGGGTACCAATTGACAGGAGGCTCAACAGGAGCCAACAGTGTGCCCAGGTGGCCAAGAAGGCCAATGGGATTCTGTCCTGGATCAAAAATAGCATGGCCAGCAGGCCCAGGGCAGTGAGCCTTCCCCTGTACTCTGTGTTGGTGAGGCCACACCTTGAGTGTTGTGTTCAGTTCTGGGCCCCTCAGTTCAGGAAAGAGATTGAGGGGCTGGAGCGGGGCCAGAGAAGAGCAACAAGGCTGGGGAAGGGAGTGGAGCACAAGTGCTGTGGGGAGAGGCTGAGGGAGCTGGGGGTGTTTAGCGTGGAGAAAAGGAGGCTCAGAGGTGACCTCAGCACTGTCTAGAACTACCTGAAGGGAAGTTCTGGCCAGGTGGGGGTTGGTCTCTTCTCCCAGGCACTCAGCAATAGGACAAGGGGGCACGGGCTCAAGCTCTGCCAGGAGAAATTGAAGTTGGAGAGCAGAGTTCCTTCCTGCTGTACAGTGAGAAAGAATAATGTGCTTTAACAGGCTTTTAGTGTTCCTCCCTCCCTCTCACTTGTGTTACTTCAGGATGCTGAAGGCAGATGGCTTAGGGCTCTGGCACCTTTGGATCTGGCTGTTGTAGATGAAAATTAAGCCTCGCAAAAAAATCCATTATCATTTTAAGAGCTAATTTGCTTTCCCCATAAGTAGATTTTAGCACAATGATTAACATGGTCTCAAAATACATTATTGTCGCTGCTTTGGATAGCAAAGTAGAAACGTGTCACCCTAAAGGTTGTTGGCTGCTCTTAGAGGTGTCTTGCTGATGTTTTAATTCCTCTGTAGAGCCTGCTATGTATCCCAAGGCTTGTGTGACTGATGGGCTGCTGCAGGCTTAGCTCCTTGTTTTAACCGGAGCTCTGACTCAAAATGGAAAGGGGCATTGCAAATAAATATTTGTAAATTGTAAGAGGATTCATGTATTTTCTTTAAGTCTGACCCACATCTTTTGCCTGTGGCTGTTCCAGGCGTTTTGCAGCCGACCTGGGCTTGGTTTGCTGGTCAGAGCATCAAGGTTTGTGTGGAATTTTCCATGACTGCCTAAGCACTCTGGTACATTTGTGGCAGCTCCCATTACAAAGCTGCTCTGCTTTTTCTCCTCCTTACAAAGCATTCTAGAAATAGCAGACAGATGAGCCAGTGTGTTCACTAAATGTGTTTATATAGTTAGTATTTAACATAGATTTAAATCCATGGAAGCATCTATTGCTTTCTCTGACTCTTGTAACATTTACAAAGCAAATGTATCTTTTGACAGTGGAATATTTATTTCTGTTTAGCTTTCCTGGATATTTTCCACAAGCTACATTCCTCTTATTCTCAGTTCTAGCTGTGCCTTCTGCAGCATTAGTTTGTGCTCTGCCCCTGTGACAAGGCTGCTCTGCTCAGGGTCTGGGGTTTGTTCTCATAGTGAGTTTGTTCTTGTGGGATTGTTTTTTGGTGGGGTTTTTTTGTGTGTGTGTGTGTTCCCATAGCGTTGTACCCTTTTGCTTCAGGTCCCTGTTTCTTGACCTCTGGGCCGGGTTTAAATTCACTTCTGTCCAATCTCTGAAAATATACCATGTCTGCATGGACAGGTTGTCACACACTGAAAAGCAAATGAGAGAGAGGATGTTTCTCAGAGGTTTTTGTTTAAAGGATGCTTCAAAGGCACTGAAAAAAGGTCTGTCTCTTTTATGTTTCTATCTTTGAGCCCACAGATACTTCAGTCTTGAAACACTTTCCTGTCAAAAGAAAACTATGAGGGAAATGCTGTCAGGTGGTTTTGTGTTGCTTTAAATTGAACAGGACAATTTATTTCAGTTGCAGAAAGATTTGGTGCCATAACTTTGTTGCCAGTGTCTGGTCCTTGTGGATGAACTTGAGTCGAATTTTTATTTGTTACTAGACCTTCCTGAAAATGATCTTTTCTTCTCTGCCAGTCCTTGTGCATCAGACAAACCTTTCCATTATCACAAGCTCTGTCATTTGGCTGATGTTTTCTCTGTTGGGTTTGGGGGGTTCTCTTGCAGTTGGCTGATTGCGATTCTGGCTCAACTCAACCCTCTCTTTGGGCCACAGTTAAGCAATGAAACAATCTGGTATCTGAGATATCACTGGCCTTGAGGATGTCTGTCCTCTGCTGCAATTTATTGACTAGGTGAGTATGATCTGGTTTTATTATTATGGTGTTTATTATGGATATGTGGTATGTTAAAGCTTCAGGAGAAATTGAATGTTCTGGGATCAGAACTGCTGTAGCTCTTTTGCAGGAGAAACCTGTCTATAGGCTGTAACAAAACATGTTTTGTGTGTTAATCTTGACTGGATACGTGAAAAGCTTGGACAGAATTCTTTGTGGTTATTTTTCTTTCTATCCTGTCATGTAGTGCTGTGTTAATGGGTTTGTAAGAACAAAATATTTCTTCTAAAAATAAAAAAAAATATTGGGCTGGGGTGTTTTTTGATAGCTACCATAAGTGGATTTCCTAATCTTGAACAATTGTTAAACCTCTCCTCAAGCCTGATACCATTTCATCTCAGACCTGTCCTGATTTCCAAGGCAATGAGTTGCCCTCATTCATCTGGGCAGTCAGAGTGAGAGCAGTGATTAGAATGTTCTTTATCTGCTGTCAGGGTATGGCACTAACCTGGAGTTCACAGCTGGCTGGTTTATTGTGTTTTTAATGACAGCCCGTGTGCAGCTTTAATCCCAGGTGAGCCTGGTGGTTGCTCTCTGGGCTGTGCTGCTGGAATGTGGTTGTTGCAGTTCCTGAGCTCTCTGACAGTGCCAGCAAAAACAAAGTGTTGTTCTGAAAGTACCTTGATGCTCTGGGGTTCCTCCAGAATGGCAGCATTTGGAGTTGAAGGTTCACATGGAGGAAATGTGGGAACAAGCACACGACTTTAGTTTTTATGCTGGTAGTGGAATAATCAGGCACTCGTAGTGTTTTACCTGGGTTGTTCAGGTTTTTTGTTCTTTTAAGTTTAACTGCCTACTCCAAGTCTTTTGCTGGTATTGCTTCTGTTCACAGAAGTCCAGTACAGCAGAAAATGAGAGTTGATGTTATAGCTCAGATAAAGGCTGTCTGTAAAGTGTCCTGGACATTTAGATTGAACCAAAGCTCCACTGTCTCAAAGAAGGTTTCATATCACCCTGAGATTTTTCAGTTGGCTAAAATTGGTTGAAATAATGCCAGGTTCGTGGGTTCAATCCCCTGTGTGGGCCATTGACTTGAGAGTTGGACTCGATGATCCTTGTGGGTCCCTTCCAACTCAGAATAGTCTGTGATATGGACTGTGGTGTTGTCAGACTGGGGACACACATATGGATGTGTCTGTAGCTGCTTTTAAGCACCAAGCAGAAGCTAAAGGTAGACTTGGCCCTGCTTCAAGTCAAGGCCTGTAATTAGCTAAGTCAGTCAAGCAGAATTTCCTAGGAGCAATTTCACTGTTGGGGTGTTAACATATAATTAGTGAGCTAAAACAGAGAACAATGCATTTTGGTAATGGGCATACAGATCCCTGAATTCCATAGGGTGGTTCAGTCGCCTGAGATCTCAAAATGCAGTTAATCTGGACAAGTGGATGCCTTGGATATAAAAATTTGGGTTCATGGTCTGTGTGTTGAAATCAACAAGGACAGCCTGGCAATGAGATGCAACTCCTCAACTCTTTAAGTGCCTGCTAAAAGAATCAGGCCCTTCACCCTCCATTTCAGTGAAGGATTTTCCAGAGAACTGGAGTTAAATCTGTACCAAGGAAGAGAGGGAAGTAGTGTGTTCAAACATGGCCAAAGAGTTTGTGAGACCTGTCGTTTTTAAACTTATTAATGGAACAGGACACCTGCATAGCACGTGCTGTTGTGTTACATGCCATAGTTTGTTTTAACCTTTGGTGCCTCTGATTTGATTGGCTTAATTTTGGAATAAGGTTCTTCCCTCTGTGAAAAAGAAGGGTTTAAAAAAGTAAAAGCATATAATAATCCTCAAATACCTGTTCTTTTTTGCTGGAAATGTGCTGCCACAGGACACACCACTCTACATGGTCTTGTTTGGATTCCACAGTGTTGAGGGAAGTGCTGTGTCCTGTCCTTGCTCCTGTGTGCTCTGCATTTGGAGCCTCCTGTGGAATTTGACTAGACAGGAGCTGTGAATTAGAGTTCATCTGATAAGGGTTGGGATATTTCTCTCTAACACTGCACATATTCCCATAAAAAGAGTAACCAGTTAATTTTGGCTTTTAAGATGTGCTTTTCCAGCATTAAAGGTAGATGTACTATACTTTTTTCTGCCCTCTGTTTCTTTCATTTGAGGTTTAGATGAATTAGTATGGACAGTGCAAAGAGAATGAACTACTGGTTACCAAAGTGGAGAGAGCTTGTTTAAAAATGGGGATGATGGAAGCAAACTCATTTGATTTTACCAGCTGAGCAAACTGAAAATGCTCCAGTGAGTTCCTCATGTTTTAGCGAGGAGCTCCACATATTCTGACCTGACTGATCACTGGATGTTGTTACAGCAGTGAAACATTCTGGTGAGGTAGTTGTTCTACCACTTAGAATGTAACTAAAACCACTTGCAGTAACTCCAGAAATGAAACTGCCAAGAAAACATCCACGTAGGTGAATTATCTGCAGTTCTTGACCATTTCTCAGTGTGTTTGCGGAATGGAAATAGTTGTGGTTACCAAGCAGGTCTTCAGTTAGTAAATTGTCTCCATGGAAAGGAATGATGAAGTTGTCTCTTGCTTTGCAGGTAAAGAAGAAATTTCCTCCAGATGAAAAACTGCACTGACCCAAAGATGCCCTTTACGTAGCTGGTTGGATACCAAGCCTGCAGTAACGCCTTAACCTTTCTGTTGTGCTTCAAGTGGCTTCTTCAAAGCCCTGCACTTTTTCTACTATATTATTCAACAGTGTGCCTAATGCAATTTATACTCCTCTTTGGTACTGTCAGTTTTTGACTGTTAACTCCAGATTAAAGATTTTACAGGTCAGAGTAATTTCCTATTGATTTTCCTCACTCTTTAGGAACACTTTATATATCTTGCAGGTGTTAGATTGTCTGTCACTGTGCTGTTCACCCCTGTTCTGTTAGCACTTGACAAAAATGTGTGCAATAAACTAGATGAGGAGAGGAGAAACAGTGGTGCCACGTGCTGATGGCATTTTTTTCCATATGAGTTGTACTCCTGAGAAATTTGATCTTAAATTTTTCTCACGCCGGGAAATAAAACTAATCCTCTACTTTATACAAAATGTTATCCTGCCATGTTTAACTGTTACAATGTGCCTTTCTGTGGGTTTAATCAGATAGTTGGAGTTCAGCTGAGGAAACTTAGATGATGGGATGGGAATGGATCTGGCAAGTCATTTGCCAAGGAGCAGCTTCCAAGGATATAAATGCTGCTGGAGCCTTCATGAATGTTTCCTTACCTCCTTCCACCATGTCCAGATAAATTGGAATTATTCCCTTCTGTGTTTCATTGTGATGCTCAAGGAAATAATGGAGTGGTTCTTTTCCTTTTTCTTCTTAGATAGCACCATTACCTTGTTCTGTGGGACAGGGCTCATTGCTATACAGGAAAATCCAAGATCCTGACGTGTAAATTGCAGTGATCAAAAAGTGGACCATGTGAATTGCAAAAGAAGGAAGAATGTGCCCATTATTACAAATAAACATAAGAACTGTTGGGACTGGAATAGTGGATTTTTTGTTACATTGTCGTCTACTGAGAGCTGTATTTTACATGCAAGACATTGTACACCATCATGTTCTATGGTCTGTAGCAAATAGTTCCTAAGAAAAGTGAAACCAGATGATCTTAGAAAAACTGAATTGGTTGTTTGGATTTTGAAGCGTGTGAAGAATAAGATGTGTTGACATTGTATGAGGAAGGGGCGAGAAATACTTCAAGACATTGACAAATTTGAATATGCAACAGATTTTAAAATATATTGATCTGCTTGTCATATTTACCCTGAAGTGAGATATCCAAAAAGGAAACACTCAATGACAAACAGTGCTGTCAGTATATTGTATTACCACTTTCTTTAACAACCTTTCTATTTTAGGTTCTAAGCCATCACTCGCTGTAGAAGAGAGAAGTAAAACAGAGTTCCCATGGTGTGTCTCACTGTCCCTGAATTTAATGGAAAGAGCTATTCCAAGCCTGGACAAACAAGCCTTAGAGCGATTTTCACTTAGATGCTTCCCAGAAAGAAATTCCCCTTTTTCAGAGTGGTTAATGTTTCCTCTGAGCAGATGTCAGAGAGTGGCATGGCTGAAGAAGCTGAAACAATACTGGTTTGTCTCTGTCCTGCTGAGTGTTGTGGACCTGCTGTCTGCTCTGTGGTTGTGGAATGGTGTGTCCATGTGTGGCAGGAATTAACAGTGCTTGGGATAATTTCTTTGTTTTGTACAACTGCAGGAAATCAGAGCAGATTCAGCCACTGGCATTTAACAAACAATGTAAATACCAAAGCCTTTAACCTCTTGGGCTTGTGACAACATAAGAATACAAAATAATTAAGCAGAAATGAAGGAAGCCTGTGGTGCTTGCAATAGAAAACCTATGTCTGCAGTGAAACATATTTGGGGGAAGGCAAAACATTAATAAGATTAAGGAAACTGGCTCAATAGTCAAGTCTTGAAGACTTTTAAGTCATAAACACTCTCAGTGTGCAGAGTGAGTTTAGGTCAGGGTCATTTCAAATGCTTGCAACTGCTTTTGTTGATACTGTTCAGGAAATTCAGACATCTGCATCTCTGCCCCGCACAAGAAATTGTTCTGTAGAGTTTATGGAAGTTTATTTGTCCTCTACTGTAAATCATGGAAGGTTTTTACTCCTGTGGCAGGTGGGGGGCCAGTCCTTTCTTTCCAGAATTAAGTGCTATGCAATTTCGGGGGCAAAAGAGGGATGCAAAAAGTTATCTGAACAATAGAAGAAATATTTTTTATAAATAGCAAGATAAGAACGGCTGGTTCTATTTTTTATTATTTTTATAAGCAGCAATTTCTCCAGTTGTGTCTTCAGCAGTCCAGGCCAACCACGTGTCACTGTGGAAGGTGGTTGTGTGGGTTGCTGGAGACAGTAGGAAAAGTACTGAGCTGCAGATACAGGATGGGAGGACGGACGAGTGAGGTGAGTACATACCCAGGGCCCGAGGGTGGGGGGCAGGATCCCGGGGCAGATCCCGGTGCGGCCGCAGGAGCAGCGGCTCCCGCGGGGTCCCCTCCGCTCGCGCTCCGCCGTCACGTGACGCGGCGCCCCTCTGCGATTGGCTGGCGCGGCCCCCTGGCCCCGCCCTCCGCGCGTGCCCGCCCCCTCGGGCCACGTGAAGGGCGAGTCACGCGATTTCCGGGAACCCGTCAGGAAGGGACATAAACAAACAAACCGGGGCCGCATGGAGGGGCCGGGCCGGGGAGCGCCGGGCGGCGGCCCCCGCTGAGCGCCGTGAGTGGGGGCTCGGGGGGGCACCGGGAGCATCGGGGGAGTCGGGGAGACCGAGGAGGGCTCGGGGTGTCTGGCGGGGGGAGGCGGTGTGGCCGGGCAGGGGGCTGCGGGCAGCGGGAGAGGGAATGGGATGGAATGGGATAGAGGGAGGGCTGTGCCTGCCCGGCTGCCCAGGGCAGCGGGACGGGGATGGTGCTGCGGCCGCTCCGCTCGCCCCGCGGGGGGTGTGGCTGCCGGGAGAGGGCAGCTGTGCGCGGGAGGTGTCCGGTCCCGCAGCCCGGGGCTGGGGCCCGCGCTGGGAAGGGGCTGCAGGGACGGGGCACGGGCTGAGCGGAGAGTTGTCGGCGCTGTGGCCTCCGCCCGGCAGGAGCAGCCCGTGCTTTTGCAAGGAAAGCGAGACAGGAGAGCAAAGCCCCGTCCTGGCGGGAGCGCTGGGTGTGCGGGCGGAGGGGCTGCCCGGGGAGAGAGAGGGGCTCGGCAGTCCCTGCGCTCCGCTGCTTCTCGGGCTCGTAGTCGCCTCCTTCTCTTGCGACCTGTTTGAGTGCCCGGGACGGCCGGGGGTGACCCGAGGGGTGCGGGCTGTCTGTGCGCGGGCGCGCCGGTGGCTGGCGGGCGGCTGCGCTCCGTAGCGAAGGCTGCGGGGCAGAGCAGGCGGACAGGGGTCCCCGCGCTGCGAGTGCGGGGCAGGGCGGCGGGAGAGACCGGCCCCGCTCCGGTGCGGCGTTTATGTAACGACGGGCGCGGGGGGGACGGAGGTTCTCTGGCCAGCGGGAGCCCCGGGAAGG
>VWZD01001881.1:413838-441289 GCA_013396695.1 Sakesphorus luctuosus
AAGGGGCGTTCGTCGGGGGCGCCCCGGCCGCCGCAGCCCTGTCGGGGGTCGCCATTCGGGGGGCTGTGCCCGGGGACAGGATCTCCCCCGGGGTCCCCCCGATCCGGCGGGGCCGGGGGCGGCGCGAGGGGCGCGCGGGGCGCGCGGTCGCGGCGGGAAGGGGTTTGTTTACATGGCGCCTCACCCTAGCTTGAAAGGGCCGCTGGGCGGGTGAGCGGCGTGCGCACCGGCCAATGGGAGCGCGAGCGACCGCGGTGTGGGCCAATGAGCGGGCGCGGGGGGCGGGGCAGCGGCGGCAGGGGTAGGCTGCGCTCGGCGCCGGGCGGAGGGGCGGCCATGTTGGCCGGAGGTGTGTTAGTGGGTCAGGGCCGGGCCGGGGGACGCGGGGAGGACGCGGGGACAGTGCGGGGCTGTGGCTGCGGGGGCACACCCGTCTCCTCGGCCCTCGCCGCGCTTTGTTGCAGGGGGTGTGTCCCGCCTGGGGGGCGGGAGCGGCCCGGGGCGGTGCCCGTGCGCGGGGGTCCCAGTCCCCGCGCTGAGAAGAGGACGGGGCGCGCTCCCCGCTCCAGCTCCCTGCCCGTCCCCACCGGTTTGAGTTAAAAAACGTCGGTGTGTTCCACGAGCCGCCTCAGGAGCCGGCTGTGGGTCTCGGCGTGTCCCTCGCACGGGTGTCCCCCAGCTCTCCGCGTTTGGATTAAGCTCACTCGGGCTCCGAGCTGGGGTACCTTGGAGAGAGCCCCTCGTGTCAGCGAGGAGTAAAAACTAAACTTTATTTCCCCTCTGTCCCGAGGGTCCCCAGCCTGGGCGTTGCTCCCTGCCCACGTGTTGCTGCCGTGCCCTGCCCTCAGCCCTGTCAGCCCCGCAGGTCTCGGGCAGCGGCTGCGGCACCTCATCCCGGATCGCACAAACCTCACTGTGCACACTCGGTGTGAGCGAGACACGCGGTGCTTTTTCAGCCTTCTCCGTGGAACGGCTTCGAGCATTCAGCTCTGCCACCTGAAATGTGCAATTCTCGTTGGAAGTGATCATAATCTTGTTGCCACTCGACGGGCAACTTGTTGAAATCACGCAGTACATAACCTGCAAAACAGAATCGGATTTTTGTATTATCTGTCAAACACTTCTAAATGTTTTAGAGATTGGGATTAAAAAGCCTCTGGCCTAAGGTTGCTTAATCAAGGGCTTCTAAGTATCCATGTGGGGAGGATTAGTTGTGATTATTATTAAACATATGTTTTCACAGTAAAAATTACAGAGGAGCACACGCAGGTGCTTTAGAAACCTGTTTGATTTTTACTGTTGTCAACTTGGGTGAGAAGCCAGAATTTGTATGGCAAATAAACCATGGAATCATAGAATGGTTTGGGTTGGAAGGGACCTTAAAGGTCATCCAGTTCCACCTCCCTGCCACACCTTCCACTAGGTCAGGTTGCTCCAAGCCCTGTCCAGCCTGGCCTCGGACACTTCCAGGGATGGGGCAGCCACAGCTTCTCCGGATGTGATTGTTTTTGCGGGAAAGGTTCCTTGCATAAGTGACATCTTGGTGAGAGTCCTTTTTCGAGGCACAAAAGGGATAACTCAGGGGCCCCACACAGTGTCCGTAGCCAGTGGGTTACCTGAGGCAAGAAGGAATTGTCCTTTATTTGTTGGGAGTATTCCCTGATAAGACCAATCTGCAGCAGAGGCTGCTCCCCATGTGTTTTTTAAACAATGAGAGAGGCCAACAGCTTTGTGAAGGGCAATGGTTTGAAGTCACTTAAGCATTAGCAGGAATTACTGGAACAAACAGAATCTTTTGTCCAACTAATAGACTGATAGTGTGGGATAAATAAGGGAACTCAGTGTTTTAGATTCTCGTGGCCTGCATGTCCATGCGGTGTGGTTTGGGAAGCTTAACTAAAGAATGTTTTAATATAAAACTCTGGCAAGGAGATTTGGCAGTTCAGATTGGCTAGAAAGTTGGCATTGACTTGAAAGTCAAGGCAAAAGTTTCTTGAAAATCGTAAATTTAAGGTTTAGGCGTCAATTTCATTGACACTATATTTTTTAAATCCTCCTTCTGTTTTTGGCCTTAAAACCTTTTTTTTCTCACTTGCTGGACTATTTTAACTGGTGCATTTTTGAGATTTGTTGCTGGCTTTGAAGTATTCCATACTAATCCGTTCCTAACAAAAGTATAACAGTCATAATTTCACAGTATGAAGAGTAGATTAGGTTGTACCATTTCCTTCATCATAAGAGTTGTGTTGTTCTTCACTTTTTTTTTCCTGGGAACTATGGAATTGATTTTTTTCTTATCCCAAAAGGCTTTGCCTTGTCAGAAAAAAAGTACAGAAACAACATCCTGTAGGGGACATAGAATATTGCTGGAGATTGGGAGCTGAGTTGTTGTTTGGTTTTGCTTTTGTGTTCTTTTTGCTTTAGCCTCACTCTGCTTCAGGGGAAATCTGTGGCTCAAAAAAAAAAAATCTGAATGTTGGTTTTACTACCGATGCTCTTGTGCAAAATATGCAGTGTTATTTTAATAAAGGCTTAATATTAATATTCTAACTGTAATAAGTTTTTTTAATTAATTGAAGTGTGTTAATATAGTTCTCAAAAGTTTAACTTGCTGCACATCCCACTCTTGGCACTAAAATAATAATATCATCTCAGTCTTTGTTCCAGAATGTACAGAAAGGTGCTTCTAGTAGCAGTATATTAATCTTGACATAGTTATCATAAAATATGTAAATGCAGTGGTTCTTGGTTTAAAAAGTAACCACTTTTCTTAATTCTACCTCTTTCACATCATGATCATTATCAGTCCAGGCTGGGGTGTCAACCCAGGCTGGGGATGAACAGATGGAGAGCAAACCTGGGGAGAAGGACTTGGGGGTGCTGGTGGGTGAGAGGCTGGACAGGACCCATCCCAGAAACCTCTGTGTGTGTCCTGGGCTGGTCCCACAGCATGGGCAGCAGGTGAGGGGGATTCTGCCCCTCTGCCCCCTCAGGTGAGACCCCACCTGCAGAGCTGCCTCCAGCCCTGGGGGCCAGCACAGGAAGGGCATGGGGCTACTGGAGCGAGTTCAGAGCAGTCACCAAGATGATCAGAGGGCTGGAGCAGCTCTGCTGTGAGGAAAGGCTGAGAGAGATGGGATTGTTCAGCCTGGAGAAGACAAGGCTCTGGGGGGACCTCGTTGTGACCTTTCAGTACCTGAAGGGAGCCCACAGGAGTGATGGAGCAAGTCTATTGGCAAGGGCCTGGAGTGACAGGACAGGGGGGAATGGCTTCAAAATGACAGAGAGTAGGTTTAGATCAGATATTAGGAAAAAACTGTTCCCTGTGAGGGAGGTGAGGCCCTGGCACAGGTTGTCCAGAGAAGCTGTGGCTGCCCCACCCTGGAGCTGTCCAAGGCCAGGTTGGACAGGGCTTGGAGCAGCCTGGCATAGTGGAAGGTGTCCCTGCCTGTGGAATGGGGCTAGGACTGGATGATCTTTAAAGTCCCTTCCAACACAACCCATTCTGTGATTCCATCATTACTGAGATCTGCCTGTTTGCTGACACAGCTGTGGAGCATCCCCAGGCTGGGCACTGCCATTGGCACGGGGGCAACACAAATGCTGCTCTGGTGGCTCATCAGCTCTGCCGTGTGCGGTGTTGCATGTCTGAGTGGAGACCAGAGCTTCTGTTTAGTGGTATCACTTCCAGGTCTTGAAGTCTGTCTGCTGAGGGCAATTAGGGTTAGAAAGACAGCATTGGAGGGGGAGGGGGTGGTCAGCGGAGCAAAGGGAACAAAGACAGTGAAGTTGCAGTTTCCCTCTCCTGAAGGGAAAAGCCTTAGCAGAAGTGAAACAGTCTGCCTGTCTTTAGTTCTTTTAAATGGCAGTGCTCCATCAGACTCAGGGTTGGGGTGTCTTAACCAGATGCTGTTTGCTGTCTAGGATAGAAAAGGCAAAGGGCATAATCACGCCTTAGATGCTTGTACTGGCATTTTATTGCAAATCCATCAGTGAGAAGGTGGTGGGACTTGGCTGCTTTGGTGAGAGGGTGAATGAGGCTGCGGTGGATGAAAGCACAGGAGGACCTTTTACAGGAGTGTCTTTGCTCACTGCTATGGAATAAAATAATAAAAATAAAACGTAGTGTCTTTGTGGTGGGGGAGAATAGTAAAAGAATTTTTTCAAGTCTGGCAAATAATTGAAAAATCATGTAGAAAATAAAGACAAAGAACACTACTCAGAAACAAAACTAGGGGAAATACAGAATCATTGAGGTTGGAAAAACCTCTGAGATCAAGTCCAGCCTTTGACCTATCACCGCCCTGTCCACCAGATCAGAGCACTGAGTCTGTCTGGTCATTCCTTGAACACCTCCAGGGGTGGGGAATCCACCACCTCCCTGGGCAGCCTGAACATTCTGAACTTGAAGACTGAACTGAGCAGAGGCTGTTCTGTAATAGAAAACAAATTGGCACAAACTCTGGAGGGAAAAATACTTTTAAGAGACGCGTAGGAGAACTTCTTGAATCTCTAACTCTTGTGCTTCATAAAATGCCCAGATACAGCAACCCTGCGTTGCACATAATAGTTCTTTTCAAACACATGGCGTAGCTCTTGTGCATTGTCTGCAATTCAGAGTTGGGCATTTGGAATGTTTCAGCCTGAGTTTGTAAGTTTGGTATCGACAGGCTCTCGTGAGCTATTTTTTATGTCTGCATCAAAACTGTGACTTTGACAAGCTGTGCTGTGTGATGCAGTGACCATCATGAAAGTGTAATTGTTCATGTAATGCACTTACAGCAGGCATTTAACTGCTGGGATAATGAGCACTGTGCAGCCAACAAACCAGCACAGCCACACTCCAAGTGCCTTTCCAATGGCACAAAATACACGTCTGAACTGGGACAGAAATAGCAACTTTGGCTACAGCACAAATGATTCACGCAGGTGGCTGAGGAAGACTTTCAGAGTTCCAAGTTGAAAGCTGCAGTTTGGGGTTTTCTCCTACAGGGGCACCTTTGGAGGTGCTGTATTGTGGCAGAAGAGTGTTCTGCTGGCCTAGGGAAGTGGCACATGCACGGGAACTGCAGAGTGTGTCCTTCCTGCAGCATGTTTGGAGTTTGGGTCACACTGTGTGCCAGGTTAGATGTGCTGCTGCATCAGTAATCCCAGGTAACACATCTCCTGTCCCATTGTTCAGCCTTGCCAGGCATATTGGGACCACTGTTCTTCAGAAAGTAAATATTAAATACAGAGGATTATTTTTAATTAGGATTTGCCATTAGGTTAATTAGTTATTGGTGACTGATGGGATTTTAACTAATGTGTATATGCATGCCTCCATCAGCACTACAAATTCTTAAATGTCAGGTGAACAAAGCTGTTCCCGAGATCACAGAATCCCAGAATGGTTTGAGTTGGAAGGGACCTTAAAGATCATCTCATTCCACCCCCTGCCATGGGCAGGGACATCTTCCACTGAATCAGGTTGCTCCAAAGGCCCATCTTACCTGGCCTTAGACACTTGCAGGAATGGGTCAGCCAGAGCTTCTTTGGGCACCCTGTGCCAGGGCCTCCCCACCCTCACAGGGAAGAATTTCTTCCAAATATCCAATCTAACCCCAATCTCTCTCAGTTTGAAGCCATTCCCCCTTGTCCTGTCCCTCCAGGCCCTTGTGAATAATCCCTTCATGTGTCTTGCAGGCTCCCCTCAGGTGTGTCTTGCCCCTCCTCACACCCCAGTGAGGGAAGGAGCCTCTTCCCCAGGAGCAGGAGTGCAGACTTGCACTGATGTGACTCAAGAGTGCAGACCCAGAACCAGCTCCTTGACTGGCTCCTTAATCACCCTGATCTGATTTCCCTGCAGGCGCTGCCAGAGGAGCCCCAGGCTGTGTATTCCACCTGCGGTTCAGCCCTGCCTGCAGAGTCTCACCTCTGTTTTGGGGAGGGCTGATGTAAGGCATTAATGGAAATTGTCCTGAAGTGGACATTCCTGCTGTATTTATCTTCAGTAATTCTTAAGACTGCTGTTCTTGAGCTCTGCCACAGCTCTTTCAGTTCATTCAAGGCTGCATTCATTATAGACAACACAACAGCTGGACTATTTTCTAGCTCAGTCTTCAACTGAAAGTGCCAGGAATGATAAATTCTGTAAAATCAGAACTTTAACTGCCATCTACAAATTACTTTCCCTAATATCAAGTTGTGGTTCTATATCTGTGCTTCCATACGTGTCGTTGACTTCTACTATACATCTTTATCTACCAGTTCATGAAAAAATCCTGATGGTTAAGTGTGAGCACCAGGAGTCTTTTAATGAAGATGTTGATCATTCCGGGGTATTTGTAAAGATGAAATTTGAAAGATGGAAGTAGGGCTGTTGTGTTGGGAGCATGAAGCATGCCTGGCTTGTTCCGCTCCCCAAGGCAGTGTCTTTCTTTTTATGTCCTCACCATATTTTCCCCCTCTGTAGAGCTACCAAGAAAAAGCCTGCATTGTTGTATACTTGAATAGATCCTACTGGGATTCAAGTCACATTTAAATATTAATATTATAAAACAACAAGAACGAAATATAAAGAGGATTATGGTAATAATCAGACTAACTGATACACTGCTTTGACCTGGGAGGACATGCCCTGCCATTCTTAAATGGTGCAATAAGTTTATCACTCCAGTGTTTGAGATGGTAAAAATATTTTGAACATTTAATGTTTATTTGAGGATTTGTAAATGATCCCAAAGCTGACACCTGGAAGCGTGGGTTGGTTGTTATTGAAATCAGTGTCAGTACAGATGAAGTTTCACTCTTCTTTGCTATTTGTGTGTGGAAGAAGTAGCAAATGTTTCCTTTCTTTTGCCTGTGGCTGAGCTCTGGCAGCCTCCATGTGAACGCAGGTGGTGGCGGTCTGGTGGTGATGTCAGTTTGTCTGATGTTCTGCTGAAAAAGGCATCAATTCCTGTTTGGAAAGAAAGTGCTCAGGTGTAGATTGACGTTGAAGATTACCCCCCTTCTCACCTCTCTCTTTGTGTCTGAGAACATAATTTATTTGTTTTAAAGAACAGGCCCTTTCTCCTACATCAGGTGAGGCTGAGAAGTGGCTCAGTTGTCCCTGCCATGTCACCAGTGTCAGAAGGACCAGTCTGGCTGTGGTGTGGCCTGTGCTGGGTGAAGGGAGATGGGGGTTGTTGAGGCATGTTGCCCTGGGACACAAACTTTGCTTTAAATGCCACTTAAGTAAAGAGTTCCCTTGAGGTTTTAGAGCAGAAGGAAACTTTTCTCTGGAGGAACTGGCTCTCTGCGTTGGTGAGGCCACACCTTGAGTGCTGTGTTCAGTTCTGGGCCCCTCAGTTCGGGAAAGATACTGAGGGGCTGGAGCGGGGCCAGAGAAGAGCAACGAGGCTGGAGAAGGGACTGGAGCACAAGTGCTGTGGGGAGAGGCTGAGGGAGCTGGGGGTGTTTGTGCTGGAGAAGAGGAGGCTCAGAGGTGACCTCAGCACTGTCTAGAACTACCTGAAGGGAAGTTCTGGCCAGGTGGGGGTTGGTCTCTTCTCCCAGGCACTCAGCAATAGGACAAGGGGGCACGGGGGGCTCAAGCTCTGCCAGGGGAAATTGAAGTTGGAGATCAGAAAAAAAATTCTTTGCAGAGTAATCAGGCATTGGAATGGGCTGCTCAGAGAGGGGGTGGATTCCCCATCCCTGGAGGTTTTTCAACTGAGCTTGGCTGTGGCACCGAGTGCCATGATCTGGTAAATGGACTGGAGTGGGTCCAAGGGTTGGACTTGATGATCTCGGAGGTCTTTTCCAACCCAATCCATTCTATGATTCATTCCCCACGGGGCCCCCTGAGGAAGGGCTCAGGCAGGGGTAGTGAGAGTTCACTGAGAACCTGTGTGTAACTGGATGTGTAACTGTTCTTTATATGCCAGCTGCTTTTTGCAAAGCATGTTTTGATAAATAAATACTTCTTTGCAGAGTGTCTGGTTTTTACCACAGCCTGATGGTGCATATGCTGGGCATAGCCAAATAGCTGGCACACTATCCCAAAGTGGGAATAATCATGGGGATGCAATCATATGCTGCTGGGAGGAGGGTTCTGAGCAGAGTTCTGCTGTAGAAGAATATTATAGTTTACTATGTTTTTGTTTTCAAAACAAGGGAGTAAACACAGCCTGAGCAGATTGCACCAAAGTCTGACTTGGGAGCAATGCTGAGTGAGGTTTTCCCTTATATTGTTAAAAATGCAGGATTAAGCAGGATATGAGGCTCAGAAGAGTCTTTAGGCAAACATCTGAAGCAGAGCAGGTCTATAGAAACTACTAAACTGGTAAAACTACCAGCAGATAAATTGGTCCAGTTTCAATATGTGCCTTGCTTAAATTAAGAGAGAAGGTATTTTATTAGACAACTGTGAATTTGGCACCTTGTTTAATTAGTTCTGTTGGGGAAATCTGCCCCTCCCTCTCTACTTTTGGACAGTGAGATGCTTGCTGTGATAACTCTACCACTAGATGTTGCTGTGTGAGTGATTGATATAATCTTATCTGATGCTGCACAGATTCATACCCGAAGCAAAAAAGGTATTGCTGAAACCAGTATTTCTGCCTATTCTGAAATTCGTATTTTGAGACATTTGCCTGAGACATTTTTAGAATTTATTGGCTCCGTTACATTAGTCATAAAGATTATTTCTCTCTTGGGTACCCAGCAGTGTGCTAGTTGTTATTCCCAATTTGGCAGAGTTTTCTCTTCAGGTGTCTATAGAGCTCGTGGTCTCAGCAGTGGGGAAAAAAGACAATAAAATATAACATGGCCAAAAAGGCTTTTGCAGTAGCTGTTCTGCAGCATCAGTGGCTTTTCATTCAGTGAAAGATGGCAGGGGAATAAAATCCCTATACATTCCAGCATGAGGAAAAATCACTTTTGGGGGAAAATACTTGTCTTTACTTCAGTTTGGCTGTTTTTTAACCTTTCACCTTTTTTGGTGAAGGATTACTCACTTCCTTGGGGGTTTGCTGTGTTTATTCTGCACAGAAGTCTACAAATAGAAGAGATCCATCAGGGGGAACTGAAGTTATCCTAAGGAAAAATTTCCTTGCATGGATAGTGTAAACTCCCAAGACTGAATTAAAGCTGGAAAGGAGTCTACAAGTGAATAAAACAAGAAGTTTGGAATTGGATTTGGGGAATCTGGGCTTGGAAATGCCTCAGGTAAGTCTGTTAAGATTTTATTTGCCTCTGTGAAGAATTTTGCTTCCATATTAAAAAAGGAGAGAATTTAAGAGCAAATTTGACTGGCAACAGGAGGGAGAATCTATAAGAGATTAAATGGTATATATTTTTTAGAGTCTCAGTGTCTGTGATGGGAGCTGTGGTGCTGCTCTTGGGACTGTGTGTGCTCAGGATTCAGCCAGGCTGCCTCCTGGTGAGGGCTGATGCCTGGGGAGCAGAACAGCCTTTCCTTACTGCAGTGATTCACACATCAGCACACTGGATGACTTTCAGCAGCACAGTGTTTCTCCCTTCCCAACCCTCAGGGCGAGAGTGTCTAGAAGAGAAACACAGGTCTGCAATTAAATGTAGCAGAAGGCCTTGCTGCCTATTCCCTGTATGCCCAGTCATCCTGAATAATATTTTTTGCTACAAATTCCACTTCGTTCTTGAGACAGAAGTAACACTCTTGATTTAGTTGTCATAAATGTTGCTTTTGCTACAATTTCATACCGAAGTTTTATGAGTTCTTATGGTTCTAAACACAGTCAGCACTGCATTAGTAGGAAATTATGTGTATTAGGGGAAAGACCCTGTGGTGCCTACTGATTCTCACAGATCTTGCCTGTACTTGCCTTTGTCTCCTCCAAATGTTAGTGTATCTCAAAACGTGGTAAATGTGTGGGATTTTCAAACTCACAGGAAAGAATGAATGAGCAATTCTCTTGCAGCTCTGTGGTGAATAGCACAGCTCCTTTGATTTAGGAGCTGTATCTTGTTAGCTGTTCTTAAAGCATTCTCTGGCTCTGGGAAATGACATGCTTATCTGTGTAGGTAAAAACCTTCCAGATGCAAGTAGAGCACGAGTTCAGACTCTTGGAGGAAATGTTGATGCTCTTTCTGTTTTGTTGAAGATGATAACGTGCCTTTTTATAGCATGTTTCAAATGTCTGTCAATTGTGTTGTAGCCCAGTGTGAGTGGAATGGACCCTCCTTTCGGGGATGCCTTCTGGAGCCATGTGTTTTCGGAGCAGACTCTGATGAGCACGGATCTCTTGGCAAGCAGTTCGGATCCAGACTTAATGTATGAACTGGTAGGTCACATTTCTGTATGTACAGAACTTCCTCTCCTTTACTAACAGCCTGAGTTCCTGTAGTAATAAAGGGTTATTTGTGCAAGAATGGTGGAAGACTATTCATTATTGCTGGATAGTGATTAGGGAAGAGCCCAGCTGCTTGTCCAGCAAATGTGATGCTTCCTCAATAGGCACTTGGTCAATTTGGCCATCAGGAAAAGCTCAAATAGAATTTCAAACAGAGTTGTGCTGGTGGTCTGTGATGGTACTTGAGACTCCTTCCTATAGTCTTTTCTGCAAGAGCAGCCTTATAGAATCACAGAATGGTTTGGGTTGGAAGGGACCTTAAAGCACATCCCGTTCCATCCCCTGCCATGGGCAGGGACACTTTCCACTATCCCAGGTTGCTCCAAGCCCTGTCCAACCTGGCCTTGAACACTTCCAGGGATGGGGCCACAGCTTCTCTGGGCAACCTGTGCCAGGGCCTCCCCACCCTCACAAGGAAGAATTTCTCCCTATTGTGTGCTACTTCACCCAAGCTGTGAATGCAGGGGAAGCAAAGTAGAAGTTGACTCATGAGCTACTTATATGAGTGTTCTTTATTTTTAACCCCTGCATCAAAGCAGAAAGGTCAGTTGTAGTCATTAATTGGTCATGTTAGAATGAGGTTTTCCCAGGAACTTGAGCATATTCTGTTAAGCACACAGCAAAGATTGACCTAGATTAATAGACTTAGCTTGCCTGTGATGCCTTTCATGTTTTAAATATATGGATATTGGTACTAGTTTAGTTCCTGATGACCAGGTGAATTTGCAATAGCAGAAAAAGCATCCAGTGTCGTGGGAAGAGAAATCTTTTCAGAAGGATCTGTTGCTGAAGCACCGAAGCTGGACTTCATTCTGACTGTCAAAAGAAGGTTTTGGTTGAGAGTTGAAGAATCTTCCTATGTTCCCACTCTCTCACACTTCACTGGAATGGAGCTCTCCATATTAGATGAAGTAGAGAACAGAGGTTATTGGTATTTTTTTTCTATTAATTTTTAACTTGTTCTGTTATGCACAGGATAGAGAAATGGACTATCACCAAAGCTTCAGGGACAACTTGCTTCCCGTGGAGGACTGCAAAGACCTTGAGAACTTGGAGTCTTTTACAGACATCCTGGACAAAGAAGCTGCTTTCACCTCCAAGTGGGAGCAGTGGGATACCTACTGTGAAGACCTAACTAAGTACACTAAATTAACCAGCTGTGACATCTGGGGAACAAAAGAGGTGGATTACCTGGGCCTTGATGACTTTTCAAGCCCATACCAGGATGAAGAAGTGATAAGCAAAACACCGACACTGGCTCAGCTTAACAGTGAGGACTCCCAGCCTGTCTTGGATTCACTTTATTACCCTGAGTTGCTCTTTGGCGTAAAACAAAACCCTTTGAATTCTTTGTTACCTGGCAAAAAAATTGCAACCAGAGCAGCAGCCCCGGTCTGTTCCTCCAAGAACGTTCAGGCCGAGGTGCCGTTGTCGGACTGTGCTCAGAAGGTGAGCAAACCTGCGGCCCAGCCTGCTGCCAGTACACAGATCATGGTCAAGGCCAACGTGTACAGCAGTGAAAAGGTGAACATTCGTGTTGAATATAAAGACTATGTTAAAAAGGCAAAGGTAAAGATCAATCCTTTACCACAGAGCAGACCAGTGCTGAGCCAGGCACATGCTGATGCAGTGAAAGAAAACACCTGCTACTGTGGTGCTATAGCAAAGAGACAAGAAAGAAAAGGACTCAAATCCTCACATGGGCACAGCACACCTCCTGTTTTGCCTTTTAAAGAGACTAAAGAACTGCTCCTCAGCCCACGCCAGGAGACCCCAGGGCTTACTGTGGGGGAGAGCAGCCTTTCTGCCAGCACCTCAGTGTCAGGTTCTTCACAGAAGAAGGAAGAGCACAACTATTCTCTTTTTGTAACAGACAGTTTGGGTGAACAGTCAGTCAAAGCAGAGCCTGAGGAAGATGAGGATGATGAGGACGATATTGAAGATGAGGACCATGATGAAGAATTCGGCACTGAGCATGAACTGTCCGAAAATGACGATGAGGAAGAAGATTATGAGGATGAAAAAGACGATGACATCAGCGGTACTTTCTCAGAACCAGGTACCAGCAATGTTGGGCTTTGTTAATGTGAGGGTGAATGGATTTGTCTGTTGAGTGAGAAAGAATGCTTTTGAACTTCTGATAGACCAGTGACCTAAGTTGTGAACTCCCATCCCAGATTTTCTAAGTGCTTCGCAAAATGCAATTAATTCAAACTGTACAGGGTCTCTATTGCCCTGTTTGATGCTAAACTACTTCAACTGTGGTCATGCAACAAAAATGATAATAGAGAATACAGGAAATCCAGCTGTAGCTTCAGGTTAGAGCAGCTGCAGCAAGTGTTGTCTTTTTTTTTGTGGCTTGATGATAAGGTTTGCAGAGTTTTCTTGCACTTCTTGTTGCTTTGAATTTATCCAGAGTTTTATCTCTCCATTATGAAATCATATCCTGAGTGAAATGATTCCATAATTACCCAAGTCCTGCTGTAGGTAACAGAACTGTCAGTAGCACTGGAGAAGAAATAGCTGAAAAGGAAAAGAGCTTGTGAAGACACAGAGATTGTTTCAAGGAGCTGCATTGCATCAGCTTTGAGCACCTGGACCATCAGCTGAGAGAAACATCCTAAATGATTTCACAGAAGTCACTGTGACTAAGTGGTTAAGAGGGAGGGGTTTTCTGGTTTTGTTTTGATAGGGCTATTTTTACTTTTAATCTGGTAAAATGAGGAAGTAAGGTCTATACTGTTCTCTGTTTTACTTTATTTAACCCTGGCAAATTTAAACCTGAAGCCACAGTAAGGGATGTGAAAAAAAGATTTTTTACGAGGGGCTTGTGAAGGACTTTAAATACAAGAACCTTTCAGATTTCATAGAAGCCTGCCCTGGTGTATGATCTTTGCTAAGAGGAGGAATCAAGGAAGAGGAATAAATACGGCACAGAAAATCTTAACATGTTTGTGTGTTACAGCCCAGTTCAGGACACTGTGCAATGGATTATTTTATGTAACTTTAAAATGATAGCAGGTCAGTGTGCGAGTTGCAGGACAGGATGTATTAAGTCAATGTAATTTAAGTTCATAACTTAATTACAGTTTAAATAAGCAAACAGGAAGTCTTGATTTTAACCTTGTTGTACATTTGTACACATCAGCTCTTACAGATAATTGTTTTCATTGCTTGGATTAATTCTGTGTTATCCTGAAGATGGGCTAAATCCACACATTTCTATATAATAAGTTACATAGCTTGGCATGTTTTTCCAAGGGGAAAGTCAGTGAGCTTTTGGGGAGTATTTTGATACTTATGTCAAACAACATTTGGATAAAATGGAAGTACAGTTGCAAATATTTATGGTATTTGAAACTATATTTAATGTAAATTGACAGTAATTTTGGCTATACAACAAAAATGTTTATAAAATTACAAAGCATGTTTCATTGTTTGATTTGCCTTTAAAATCCTGTCTTTTAGTAAACTAGAGAATCAAAGTAAATGAGTTGATGAAATGATTAGAAACAGAACTTTAGAATGGATTTGATCCATCTGCACTCCAAACTCTTACTCGTACTTCGCGTTATGAGGTGAGAGTCAGACTAAATCAAGAAAGTTTGTTTTTCCTCTTTCAACTGGTTTTTCAAGTGCAAACAGACTAATTGAATGGACTGTTTTAAAAAGAAGAAAGTGTTCTTTGTGCTGCTGTGAGAAGATGAAGCAGAGCTGAAGCATATGGGGTCAAGGCTTGCTGAGACTGAAGTTCATGCAGTGGCTTTTCCTTAAGCTCCATTGGAGCATGTGATGCTTTGAAATGCTTCTGTTTTTAAGTAAATGTAAACTATGGTGTAGCAGTTTAGTACAAAAAGCAATGCAGTTGTTTGGGATTTTTTTAACCTTAGTATAGGTTATCTTTATTTTCTAAAGCATATCAAGGTTTTTTAAACCTGTGGTTTGTGTTTACATAATCACGGTAAAATATTTCTGTGATGTGGAACTGCATTACCATTTCCATGACCTTCCTGAACAGTTCATCATACCAAGTGCAGCATAATTCACCTCTAAAATATTGTATGGAGGATCATTTCACTTCATCCCACTAAAGAGGAGAGGAAGAGATTGAACAGCCTGTATCCAAATCCCTTCAGTTTAGATGATCTTTTGGTCACTGTCTTGATAACAGAGCCTACTTCTTCCAGTCTGATAGGGATCAGTGCTTTGCTTTATTCCCCAAAGCTGTTCAGACTCAAGGAAGAGCAGGAGTTGGACATGATGTTCCTTGTGGGTCCCTTCTAACTCAGAGTATGCTGTGATGGAATAACTTAGCTTTCTTTGTTGTCTTTTGCTAATCCATCTTTATTATCTGCCTCTCTTTCCATGTGTTTTGTGAAATGTGGAGGTGAGTTAGGATTATGTTCCTGCAAATTCATGGAGAAAGTTTTAAGGGTGGAAGAATTCTGTCCAACAGCTGCTATCGGTGGGATTGTGAGAAGCAAGGTCTTAGGGAGTCAGAGAACATAAGGGGGCTTTCAGTGCATAAATACTTTGTCTTTTTTCAACTAATGAAGCACCGTCAGTGGCTCAGTGTCTATCCCTGGATTTAAGGCAAGCACCCAGGAGTAGCTGAGGCTGAAAACCAAGTCTGTTCAATAATGTAAAACAAGCCTCGTCTGTGACTTTGCTCTTAACTTGAATACTCAGTCCCACTACAAACAGGTGCTGTCACAAGTATATAAACAACCCAATGCATCCTTTTAGGGTATGAAAATGATTCAGTGGAGGATTTAAAAGAAAGGACTGCAGTATCCTCTCGGAAAAGAGGCAAGCGAAGATACTTCTGGGAGTACAGCGAGCAACTGACCCCATCCCAGCAAGAGAGGAAGCTGAGGCCATCCGAGTGGAATCGAGACACCTTGCCCAGCAACATGTATCAGAAGCACGATGTCCATCATGGTAAGAAGAGAGTCGTAGTCACAACTGTCTTTCATTCTGACACCTTCAGTAGCCAAATTCCTATGAAATGGATGTTTTGGCCCTGAAAATCAGTCGTTTAAACACTGCAAGTCTGTTACTCAGCAGAGTTCTGTATTGTCCGAGGAAGGCACAGTGAACACACAGTAGGGACTTTCAGTGTGGTTTCTTCCAGAGGAGTGTGGATGAATTGAGAATTGTAACTTCCAAGGGCTCTCAGTGGAAACCCCAAGAGTTCGAAGTTTTCTCAGTAAGATCCTGTAAACATTGGATGGGTGGTTTGACTGATAATTGCTCCTTGTAGCTGTTGGTTTCAGTCCTGCTTGTGTTTGCAGAAAGCTGGAAGGGATCCGAGGTGGATGCTGAGTTCAGGGTGATTGTGGTATGAAGTGAGGACAAGCAGTAAGGCACAACTGTCTCTTTCTCCTCCTCCCTACCTTTTTCTCCCCACTGTGTGAATGCAGCACAGTGAAGCAGTTACTCCTCTGGGAATAAACTATTTCCTTAAAATGCCCACTTAGAAACTTAAACCAATTGCTCTAATAACTGTGAATTATTCCCAGTGAGCAATTACTGCACTGCAAACATGACTAACATCACCCCAACAAACCCCTCTTTAGGGGTATTTTTGTTTTCTTGTCACAGGACCTCTTTTAGGCTACTCTGTTTTTTGTCTTTGAAGGGGAAAATGAAACCAGCGTCCCTGGTTGTGAGGTTAATATTCCCTGTAGTTGAAAATTACTGTCTTTAACATGGCAATTGACCTTCTCTTAAACCAAAAGCCTTTTTTGTTATTGTTAATTGTAGATTTATTCAGAGAAGAAAACATTTTTTTTACTTTAAATCTTCTTTGTTTTTAAATGCTTATTTATCTTGTAGTGAAATATCAGTAGCTAAAGTCCCAGTCACTGCTCATTCTCATGATGGAGCTCTGAGCAATCTGGCCTAGTGGAAGGTGTCCCTGCCCATGGCAGGGGCTGCAATGAGATGGGCTTTAAGGTCCCTTCCACCCCAGACCATTCTGTGATTCCAAGATTCTGTATTTGCCATTAAACGACAAATAACCAAACATGCCTTGAGGACTCAATCCCACCAGAGACTCGGAGCAAGTGACCTTTCAGTCAGTTGTCTGTGCAAGAGGTTGGTCAGATCAAACACTGTTTTAACATCCAAAAGCTACAAAATATAACATAGGCTGGGGTTTATTTGTTTTATATACATATCTGTTTTATATACAGATAACACACCAAGGTCAATGAGCAACTACCTCAGATAAATCATGGTAACATACCACCTCTTGAATATTTCTGGAGCATTTTTTTTAATTTTCTCAATATTTCCATGCAAATGTATCTAGCAACCAGCATTTTTAATGGAAATCTAGAAAAGCAGTGGCAGAGAATCTTAAGGAATAAAGATTTTGTCTTGAATATATGTATCTCCTCAGGAAAACCAGGCCTTAAATAGCTTTAAATACATATGAAAGGGGTTAACTGGGCTTCATTTATGCTTCAGCGTCACTCAAAATCATTTCAGGCCTCAGCTCCCTTTCTTAATAGAGAATTTTAGCAATAAGCTTATTTAGGAATTTAATTAACTTGAGTGTGCAAGACAATATATTGGCTGAACACTTGAGTTAGCAAGTTTACAGCTGGAGCAAAACAACATAGTTTGAACTTCTGACATACATTTTTCAGCGCAGTTCTGTGTCTGTCACATCCAGTAGCCTGAACAGCAGTATTTGCTCTTATCTGATCTGAATAGAATATGAATTGTACAAAGCAGTTTGTCTGGAAATGCTCTTTCTTTTGTGGAAGGCCACGGGGATCACATGATTCCGGCCCATTCTCTTGTAATGAACAAAGGAACTTCAACTGCACCCAAAAAAATTACATATTTAGGAATTTTCTCACAGGTTTGTGTACCTATTGTATCACTTCCCAATGCATTTTTCTGCATATTTGAAACAGGGAAATACGCAGCAAAGAAGTCACGGAGGGCTGATGTAGAAGACCTGACTCCCAACCCCAGAAAACTCCTACAGATTGGTAATGAACTGAGGAAGCTCAATAAGGTGATCAGTGACCTGACACCGGTCAGTGAACTTCCCTTAACTGCCAGGCCCAAGTCAAGGAAAGAAAAGAACAAGTTGGCTTCCAGGTATGTGTCAGCTGAAGCTGCAAGGATGGGAAAATTTGGGATTGCTACAATTGCATGGTTAAGGTCTAAGTGATTTTTGCCTGAAGAAATCCTGCTTTGTGTGGCAGCACCTACAGTGGGCTAATTACCAGTTTATCAAAAACCGGGCCAGCTGGCACTTTGGAGCTCTGGCTTGCCTTTTCCATAGAGAAGCATGTATTGCCACTGGAAGTTGGCTTCCTTAGCTGCAGGGAAATGGCTGATACAGTGATAAAATCCACATGTGTGAAATGTAATCAGGTGCAGGTAGCAGTGTTTTCAGTGAAGGGGAGTGAGTAGATGGATGATTTTGTACATCACAGCTCTGGGAGTATTGGTTAAGAGGTTAGTGTAGCAAACAAACAGATGGTCTTAGTATACTGGAATTTTTGGAAGTGTTCTAATTCTTCCCCTCTTCTTACTATAGGGCTTGTAGACTAAAAAAGAAAGCCCAGTATGAAGCCAATAAAGTAAAACTCTGGGGTCTCAACACGGAATATGGTAAATACGACTCTTCACATATTAATATTTCTTTTGTTCAGACAAGTCTGTGTTTTGCACCATGATGTTACCTGGGTCATAGAGAAAACAGAGTTGGTATAAATCCAACAATTCTGCTGGTACAAAACCAGTCCATTCCATAGAGTGTATGTAAATTTGGTTATCTACGATGCTGAGCTACTTCACAGATGTAATTATGTAATTGCATGTAGTGTAAATATTTTTGAAAAATATTTGTAATATTTGATGTAAACTATTACATTTTAATTTTACAGTAAGTGTGATGTGGCACCTTTGGCACAGATAGCTATGTGTGGATAACTCTGAATTTCTTTTGCTCCAGGGGGAATGTGCTGTAAATCTAATCCAGGTTTATTTCTTTGCAGATAACCTACTGCTTGTCATCAATTCCATTAAACAAGAAATAGTTAATCAGGTGCAGGTATCTAAAGATGATAAAGAGGTCAACATGGAACAGAAGTTGAACATACTTATTGAAGACACTCTTGGTAAGCAGTGGAACTTTATTATTTACCTGTATGTGGAGAGACAGAGAATCAGAGGATAGTTTGGGTTGGAAGAAACCTTAAAGACCATCTCATTCTACCCCCTGCCATGGGCAATGCCAGTACCCAGCCTGGGGATGCTCCACAGCTGTGTCAGCAAACAGGCACATCCCACTAACTGATGGAATCACAGAATGGTTTGGGTTGAAAGGGACCTTAAAGCTCATCCAGTTCCAACCCCCTTCTGTGGGCAGGGACTTCCACTATCCCAGGTTGCTCCAAACCCTGCCCAGCCTGGCCTTGGACACTTCCAGGGATGAGGCTGCCACAGCTCCTCTGGGCAACCTGTGCCAGGGTCTACCCACACTCACAGGGAAGAATTTCTTCATAATATCTAATCTGAAACTGTTCTCTGTCAGGTTGATGCCATTCCCCCTTGTTCTGTCACTCCAGACCCTTGTACATAGTCTCTCCATCTTTCTTCAGGCTCCCTTCAAGTACCGGACAGCCACAGTTAGGCTGCCCCAAAGCCTTCTCTTCTGCAGGCTGAACAATCCCAGTTCACTCAGCCTTTCCTCATAGCAGAGGTGCTTCATCCTTCTAATCAACTTGGTGACCACCTTTGGACGCACTGGGTCAGAGTGCAAATATTTTCTGAAACAGAGAAAAGAAAGAACCCTTTCCTATTTTCAGTTGTCTGTGGCTGATCACTGACCAAAGTATTTACTGGCTTTGTGTCACTTGTAGTATTGTACAAATCCATGCCATGAGCAGTAACCTGACAGCACATTCTCCCTTTAGGACTTCCTGTAGCTGGACAGACATCAGAATTCGTGAATCAAGTCTTGGAGAAGACGGCAGAAGGAGACCCCACCGGAGGCCTCGTAGGGCTGCAAATACCAGTGTCAAAAGTTTAAGACGTGACTTGAGCTGTTCACGGGTCAGATTCCACCTGTGCTGTTGAGTTCTTTGTTGTAAATCCCATTCTGGTCTGCATGTCAGCTTAGCATTCTGTAAACATTCACCATTAGGTTCCATTGTTTGGAAATAACAATGTAGTACAACACATCAAAGCGTGACATAAAATGCTTCATAGCATTTTTGGACCATAAACCGGATAGTTTCAAAGCTGCTTTAAGCTTCAATATGGAATTGAGAGTTCTTTTTCAAATGATCTAGGACCAGAATATTATCACTTTTGTTTTAGAAGCAAAAACATGGTTTTATAGTAGTGAGATTTTTTTAGCACGAGCCAGACATTGTGACAGGCTTATGGTCCAAGTAAAACAAGAGGACGCGCTTTTTTGGTAAAGCTGTCAATTTGGGGAGTTTTTTGTTCCTTTTTTTTTTTCAAATTGGATTTTCTTTTCTTGTTCTTAAAAACCAATAAGCTTTCTTTGCAACCATTAACTTGTACATAGCACACGTGGCATTAGAGCTAGTGTGCCATATAAGAGTTATTTTTCTGAGCTTAACATAGTATGTAAATGTCTGTGCAAGCAAGAGAAAAAAAAAGTATATTCTTTGTGCCTTGTATTTTGGGGGAGAGCTATCAGTATAAGCTGGTAAAGTTTTGTATGAAGAAAACCCTGAGGGGCAAAACCAAGCTGTACAGATGGTAAAATTTTAGGTTTTAGTGTATTTGTTCCAGCTCTTAAAATTTTTGAATGTATATAGGAATATGTTGAAAGTGTAGATATATGCCACAGAGTCTATGTATTGTATAAAAGATGGCTCTAGAAAACTCAATTTCGGTACTTTGGCCGGAAGAAAACAAATACTTGCACATTAATGCGATTGTTTATTTTTGTACCAAAGACAAATGCAACTGATATGGCGAACTGCCAGTCTAAGTAAAGTTTTGCACAGCTTATATGATACTGTACTGAATGTAAAAACAAAAGAAAAAAAGAAAAAAAATTAAAGGTCAGGGTTAGGGATCTTACTGAACTGTGAATTTTTTTGTTTGGGTCCAATTATCTACAGAAGGAGCATTCATACATAACTATTATTTTGCTGTTCTTGTAGTTCGCTTCCATGGTAGATAAGTTGGTGGCCGTCTTGGAGTCTTTAAATCTTTTTTCTCTGCACTTACTTTAGGAGATTTTAATATATTTGGATTTTAGTAAGCTATTGGTAAAATAGTTTTCAACTTTGAGAATTTAAAAAAAAAGTATTTAGTTTGTTGTAGTATACTTCCACCAAACAACCAAAATAAAATTATTTTTATTGTAATTTGTATATATGTAAAAAGAAAAAAGAGCTACAAATATCTAATTCCTTAGTTGCCACTTTTCCAGTCGATGTATTATTATGCATGTGATGTTTCCAAGGATCAACACAGGCTTCAGACAAAACAAACAAAAAAAATTTATAGACTTTTATATTTTTGTACAGGTATTTCAAAACTAGCTTCTTCAGACTTATATGTGACTTATTCTTGTTAATTCAGTAGTTTCTATGATCGAGGAATATTAACACACAGTTCTTATTTGCTCTTCTGCTAATAAGAGTTGGCTTTGTAGTCAGTGTTAACGTACAGATTAAAAGCTTTAGCCTTTGATGAGAAAGTCCTTTATCTCAAGGCAAGATCATTCTCTGGTTTCATGGACCCCCCACCACCTTTTCCTCCCTGTTCTTTCTCTCCCTATTTAAAAATGACAAAACACTGTTTACTGAAAATAGAAATACCAAATATTTTCAAATGTAGCTGCTGAAAAAAAATGCAAAAGTCCATGAAGGCTTTCTCCCCACTCCCTTTGGGGAATTTCTCCACTTCATTTCTAGTTTGTCTAAGTTAATTTGTACTGTGATTCCGTTTTGTTTATAAGTAGATTATTTTTATATCCAAGCTTGTATTATAAAAAAATCGGTAACAGTGCAGTAAGAGTGGCCGTGGAGGTGGTGGCCCTGCCACACTCGTGTGCACACAGCTTACTTTGTACCTAAATATTTTGGAAGACTCAAAAGGGAGGAGGAGGCCAAAATACCACTACTGAACTGTACAGAAAGTCTTTCCTACAAGAGACTGAACAAATACCCAGGGCAATTTAAGGAAAACTTTGTAAATCCACTTAAGACTTGCAAAATCTGAGTGGAATGTGGGTGTTTTCGTTTGAGGTGTTTGTTGTGTTGTTGTTTGGGTGAGGTGAGAGTTGGCTGCTGCTTTACACAGTGGGTCTGGTGTATTCCTATTGTAGTTGTTTCAGTTTTTCTGGAGCTGCAAATGGCCCATAAAACCCCGACAGAGAATGTCTCCTGAAGTTCAGGCCGTGTCTGTACCAGGGCTGGCACACTGTTGTTCCTTTGCGATGGACTGCTGGGATCCCAGAGCTCCTTGTGCTCCATCCAAACCTTGCAGACAAGGCAGAATTTCTAAACATTGACAGAGAGCAGTTTGCAATCAGGTAAAAGTTTCCGTGACAAATTAAACTGACAAGGTATTAAAAAGCCCCTTTTTTACTGCTCAGGAATACTGGGCAAACAAAACTTTATAGCTTTTTATTTTTGTCTGAAAACCAGACGATGATTTTTGGTCTCGCATTTCAAAGTAGACTTTGAATCTTTAGTGAGTTCCATACCCTCGCATTTCAGTGTTTCCTATGTATTATTTTAAGTTAAAGCTTTGAAATAGTTGAGCTTTTTAATGTTGACACTTTATTTTGTAACTATTTATATGTATGTATATCTTAGAAAAGCACTTTGTTTAAAAAAAGAAAAGAGGAAAAAAAAAAAGAAACTGCGTTTTATATGATTCCTGCCACTTGCTGCTAACTCTGGGCTGGTCAGAATGCTGCAGCGATACTTGAGATAAATAAAACCTGGCAGTAAAATGTAGAGTAAAGGTAAGACCTTTTGCTGGTTTAACTTTATCATAAAGGTGACATAGGCAAGCTGTGCAGCTTTACATTTTAACCAGGGGACTCTGTGGCATTTAAACCGTCTAGAAATGGTTGTACTTTAATGCCAGTAACAATCTGCTTCCTCTAGTGTCATTAAAATATATACATTTAGTGTATACTTATCACAAACAAAAATCTTATAAGGGTATAAAAACCAACAAATGTACATGTTCTGTTTTTTGGCAGTTGTGGCATGCGTTTTTGGGTGATCTTTAGAAAAGACCATTTTCTAAAGATTTTCAGTGTTCATACATGGTATGTGGATCTTAAAGAAGTCCTGGGTTTTTTGTTTGTTTTTGAGTGTAGGCATTGTGAATATTCACTTTTAATCCTATATCCAAAAACAATTATATATTTTTTGATTTAATACAAACAAAAGCTCTTCCTTTTTCTGATACACTGGATTCTCTAGGATTTGTTTCCATATTAAAAGCATGCTGTCATAACTGCTCGTGTTGAGATCTTGTCAGTCTGAGCGTTGGTGCCACACTTGGAATCGATGGGCTGCTTGTTCTGCTGTACCATGTATGACCCTCGTCCTTCCCCACTTCCTTCATGACAGATGATGATGTGGCTTTATATTGTGCCTTACTTGTACATCTAGAACTAAATGTTTTTCATTCCCTCTGAACTTGTCAAACCTTCTGAAATGGAATCAGAACTAAAGAGAGTACGGATAAGTCTGATTTCAGTTTCTCTCACTAGTCCTTGTCTATTTATATGGAAGACCAGTTTTTGAATGGCCTTGCAAAATGTGGGGGTGCTCATGAAGGGTGTTTTTTAGCCCGAAACCCCTTTTGCTAACACTTCCTTTTCTGGTTTATTGAACACATTTACCATACTTGGTGAGTACTTTTGTTTTTTGGATGAGAGAGACTTACTACTAAAGCTATGTTTACGTGTGAGTGGGCTGGATTTTCCTATCATACCAGTTGAAATCTTTGTGATTTAATAAAGTTGCGTTGCTGTAAAGCTGATGCAAGAGTCAGGCTCAGCTGTGTTCAGTTCCTAATTCTTATAGATTCACTTTTTGCCATGCTAAGAGGGCCAGGGAGAAGTTTGTTGTTGTTGTTTTTTAAAAAAGCACACAGCAAACAAAAAACATAAAATGGATAAAAGGTCTTTTAAGTAACTTTAAAAGCAACCAGACACTTCTGAAATGCAGTGGTGTCAATTTTATTTTTAAAAGACTTCTGGCCCCAGTATTTATCTGATACTTGCCTTCATTAAATATAAAACAGTTAGTTTATTCCATAAACCATATTTATTTCCATAAACAATTTAAACATAGCTATTTTTTTAAAGCTCTAAAAGGCTTTATCAGGAGAATTTCTAAGGGTTGTGTACAAGTTGCCTTCAGCAGAACTAGCAAATGCAATTCTGTTCCTCAAACATGCTTGCTCGTCTTCCTGAAATTCTGTTGAGGCACAACCCATTTACGGACCGTGAATGTCAGGATCTGTATTTGGCCTTGAGACCTGAGTTTCAAGAGTGCATCTAATCATGATTTTATTTCCTTTCTAAGTTGAAGGCTTCAGTTGGAATCACTAGTGAAGTGTGCTGCTAGATGTGGTCTTGGCTTATTGACACAGCCTTGCACACAGCTAAGGTTTATTTTGTTTACCCCAGGGATCATGTGAAATACATTTCAGACAGTTACTCAGTGACTGATCCTTCTCTTAACTGTATTAAGGGCATTAGTATGTTGAGAAAACACCACTCTTTAATTTCTCCCAGTGTAAATTGGGATTCTTAAATGTCATTAATGAAAGATGGCACTTTTGAGGTTGTATTTTCTTTGCAGCATACAAAAATGTCTCTAACTTTCTACAATTTACATTTCACAATATGCCATGTTTTTTCCCCCAATGCTTCTAGAAGTTGTATGTGTGCATTCTGAATTATAATCCTCAGCCTCTTAGACATTCATGAACTTCCACAGGAGCAAATACTGACTCTGCATGTACTGTCTTTCTAATGAGCTGTAGAGCCAGGGATATTTTAAGCCACACTTTTTCTTCCCCCTCTCCCCTCCAGAAAAAAAAACACAGAAATAAAACTCTGAACTTTTACATAACACCATTATTCAAAGTTTTCTGGAGTTAAAAATATTTTATAGGTAGTTGGTTTTGGAAGTCAAATTTGGATGACTTAACTAGCTCCTATAAGGAAAACTTCTGGATTGGATTTGGTGTTGGCAAAAGCACATTCCACCCTATCAATATCTTTTGATTAGGAAACAGAACCTAGTCATGAAACTTAATTCTATTAATCTTTCTTGTAATTATGGATATTCATACATTCTGATTGGAATAAATTATCTTCCCAGAATATCATGTCCAAGGAGAACTTCCTGCTCAGTATTTGTGGTTGGGTGAACTCTTCAGGCTGATGGCACATGCAGATGCAAAAGAAAAAAATAAAAGGTATTTTAAACAAAACATGGCATCCTGTTCCATCTATGCTTGAGGTCATGATTGTAATGCTGTCCTTGATATTCTATAATCAACTTCCAACTGGAGCTCGGGAAAACTTACTGAAAGTCTTGTCTCTGTTAGAAAATAAATTTACCTTGTTCAAAGCATGATCTGTTAAGAGTTGCAATGTTTAATGTTGGTTAATAGTTGTGCAGTTTTATTTTTTTGAAAAGAGGCACAATGAAACTATTGACTTTGTTTACTCTGTCACCCTTGATTCCTAGCACTTCTATTCAGATACAAATTCATCAATGTATGCAACATCCTTTGTAATTTAAAATAAAAATCATGGAGGAAATACTGTTCTGAGTTATTGTGTGTGTGGAGTGACAGTGACTGGCATCTGCTCTCTTGAAGTAAGTGCCTTTGGTGTCCTGGTATTTTCAGGAACTTTCCATTGGAAAGGATGAGAGGTAAGAACATTTTCCCCATATGCCAAGAGCTGCCTCTCAGGGCTGCTGGATCAGCATGGTGGGACCAGCAGGAGAAGCTGGACAGGTGCCCACCAGGTCACCCAGCTGGCTTCCTGCAGTGCCTGTGAAAAGGGTCTCCAACACCTTTATCCAAAGAGTTTGATGGCAGGAGGGGGAGGACACAACACCAGGGAAGAATTTGTGGTAATAGCAAAGGGCCATTGCCTGATCTCCTGTTGTGGGGGATCAGGGGAGACCTTGTGCTGCCCACCCTGCTCATGGCCAATGTTGCTTTGGGTCTGTCCATCCAGAATCCTCAGGAGCATGTTGGATGTAAACCTGGAGCTTCTCAGGGGAGAACTTCTCGCTCTCAACTCCCTGGCAGGAGGGTTGAGCCAGAGGAGGGGTTGGGCTCTGCTCCCAGGGGACAAGGGGCAGGAGGAGAGGAAATGGCCTCAAGCTGTGCCAGGGGAGGTTCACGCTGGACAGCAGGAAGAATTTCTTCATGGAAAGGCTTGTCAGGCATTGGCAGAGGCTGCGCAGGGAGGTGGTGGGGTCTCTGTCCCTGGAAGTGTTCTAGGAATGACTGGACATGGCAGTCAGTGTGCTGGTCTGATTGACAAGGTGGGGATGGGTCACAGGTTGGATTTGATGATTTCAGAGGTCTTTTCCAACAAAAATGGTTCTGCAGTTGTGTGTTTCCAAGCCTGCTCCAACCTTGGAGTGACCACTGGTTCTCTCAGGTGTCACAGGGCAGGTGCTGTTTTGGACCTTTTCTTACCATGAGCCCAAGGGCCCCCCATTACCCACTAACACACCACCCTGTGCCTCACACAGCACTTGGCAGGATTTCATTGCCTGAAGAATGATAAAATGTGCGGTCCCAGCAGCACTACATGAACAGTCTGTGTGGTCTGCAACGCTGTGTCCAGTTCTGGGCTCCTCAGTACAAGAGACATGGAGCTCATGGAGCAGGTCCAGCGGAGGCTGTGGAGATGATGAAGGGACTGGAGCATCTGTGAGCAGGAAAGGCTGAGGGAGCTGGGGCTGTTCAGCCTCCAGAGGAGATGCTGAGAGGGGCCCTGAACAATGTCAGTGCCTGCAGGGAGGGGTCAGGATGGACCAGGCTCAGCTCGGGGGTGCCCAGTGATGGGACAAGAGGCAAAGGGCAGGAACTGGTGCACAGAAAGTTCCACCTGAACAGGAGGAAGAACTTTACTGTGCGAGTGACAGATTGCACAGAGAGGGAGTGGAGCCTCCCTCCCTGGGGATATTCCAGAGCAGCCTGGACACGATCCCGTGCCATGGGATGACCCCGCACGAGCAGAGGTGGGACTAGAGGGCCCCCTGTGGCCCCTTCCACCCTGACCCTCTGTGGCTGTCTGTGATCCTGTTGTTCATCACAGGCCCCGTGGATCAGCACGTTGCCTGTGGAACCCACACTCCCTTTGGATCCCACATTCCCTTTGGATCCCACACTCCCTGCGGATCCCACGTTCCCCGCGGATCCCACATTTCCTGTGGATCAGCCCCTCCCGCCGCGCCCCCTCAGGGCGGGTCTCCCCGCCGCCAGCAGGGGGCGCCCGCGCGGCCCGGCCGGGCCCTGCCAAGATGGCGGCGGTGGCGGCGGTGCCGCTGCGGGTCTGTCACCAGGAGATCGTCAAGTTCGACCTGGAGATCAAGGCGGCTGTGCAGGTACCGCCCCGGAGCACCCCGGCACGGCCGCGGGGGGAGCCGGGGAAAGCCGCGCTGACCGCGCCGTTGTGTTCCAGGACATCCGGGATTGCCCCGGGCCGCTCAGCGCCCTCACGGAGCTCAACGCCGCCGTGAAGGAGAAGTTCCGACATCTGCGCGGTTGCATCCAGGTGAGGGGGCCCCGGGCCGGCCTGGGCGCTGGGCAGGAGTCCGGCCCCGGGCTGAGAGTCCCGGCTGTGGGGTTGGAGGTCCCAGGTGTGGGTTGGGGGTCTCAATTGTGGGTTGGGGGTCACGGTTGTGGATTGGGGGGGTCTCTGCATTGGGCTGAGGAGTCCCCGTGGTGGCTTGGGGGTCCCAGTTGTGGATTAGGTTGTCCTGATTGTGGATTGGCGTGTCCCAGGTGTGGGTTGAGGGTCCCATTTGTGGGTTGGGCATCCCGGCCGTGGGTTGGGGGTCACGGTTGTG
>VWZD01001881.1:441321-509289 GCA_013396695.1 Sakesphorus luctuosus
GGGGTCTCTGCACTGGGCTGAGTGGTCCCCGCTGTGGGTTGAGGGTCCCAGTTGTGGATTAGAGTGTCCCCCCTGTGGGTTGGGGGTCCCAGTTGAGGATTAGAGTGTCCCCCCTGTGGGTTGGGGGTCCTGCCTCCGGGCTGCGGATTTATGGGGTCACTCTGCTCTGAATTCGCTCCTGGCCGGGCTGGGCTGTGCAAGCTGCAGGGGGTTGGTGAGGGTTTGTGTTTGTGCTCTCCACCAAAGGAGCTGGAGCAGATGGCTAAGGAGCAGGACAAGGAGTCAGAGAAACAAGCCTTGCTGCGGGAGGTGGAGAACCACAAGAAACAAATGCTCAGGTGGGTCTGTGGGCTCGAGCTGTTCTCAGGTGCCTTGTAACCAGAGGTAGCGTGACTTCAGTAAATGACCTCTTGGATTCTGTTTTGCAAATACAGTTGCTGATTTTTTTTGGTTTCCACAAAACCAAGAGGTCAGGGATGGAAAGGTTACGACTCTTCCTTTCCAGTTTCATGTCCTGGCTCCCTAACTCTGGTCTGCCCCTTTGAGCACTTGAGCTCGAAGTAGGTGGCTTGAGAGTCTGTCATTCAACAGCTGGCAGCGTTTTCTTCTCTTGCTCTGTAAATGATACACTGAGGAGAAGGAATGTCGAGACAGTGTATCATTACTCTGTGGTGTCATACAGAGAAGGTGAGCAGCTGAGGAGCTGGAGGGGCTCAGCCTGGAGAAAAGGAGGTTCAGGGGGCACCTTCTCATTCTCTACAACTCCCTGACAGGAGCAGGGAGGCAGATGGGGGTCGGGCTCTGCTCCCACGGAACAAGGGACAGGACAAGAAGAAACAGCCCCAAGCTGTGCCTGGGAAGGTTCAGGCTGGACATCAGGAAGAATTTCTTCATGGAAAGGGGTATCAGACATTGGAAGGGGCTGCCCAGGGAGGTGGTGGAGTCCCCATCCCTGGAGGTGTTAAAGGAACAACTGGACATGGCACTCAGTGCCCTGGTCTGGGTGACAAGGTGGTGATGGGTCACAGGTTGGACTTGATGATCCCAGAGCTCTTCTCCAGCCTGAATGATTCTGTGGTTTTGTGAGAATCTGTGCAGATGTCAGGGATGCTCAGTTACAGTAGTGATCACTTCATGAAAATTGTCTGTGCTTGCCAAGTGTTACCATTATGTTACAGCACTCTGCTCTTGTGATTTTAGCAATCAGGCAGCTTGGAGGAAGGCAAATCTGGCCTGCAAAATTGCTATTGACAACTCTGAGAAAGATCAGCTGCTGCAGGGAAGAGACTCCTTAAGACAAAGGTATCAGACTGTCCCACTGTACTCTGAGATTCAAACAGCATCTGCTGTATTCACTAGTTTTAAATGGAAGTGACATAAAGTTACTTAATTATATCTGAAACATGACTTTTCTTTTATGAGTGCATTTCCCTTTTGTGAAGATTTAAACTGTTAAGGATTGTGATAATTTCAGGTTTTCTTGGCATGGGCATGTCTAAGCAGAAAAAGGGGTAAGTTAGCCCTTACAGTTTTTCTTACTGTCTTTTACATGAATTTCAGTCATGATTCTAAACAAGTAATAGGTCATTATCCGAGCTGTTTTCACATGCAGACCTGGATGTAAGTGTGTGTAAGTTGTGTATTGAAAGCAACAAATGGTATACCCAGGACAATAAAGTTGTAGTTTGTATTAGTGCTTCTATAGCAGCTCCAAGTTACACAGTCCTGGATGAGCAAGTAGTGAAATGTGCAGCCATGATTCTGAGCCACTGGCTGGTTTTTGGGGCTCAAGACTTATTTTGTGGTGGTTTTTTTAATTTTTGTTTGTTTGTTTGGGGGTTTTTTGTTTGTTTAGTGCAGACAATATGAGTTTCTTACGCAGTGAAAACTTGCTCTGTCTTTTGTGCACTGGCTGAGATGTTTGTTGCCAAGCTCTCTTCTAAGCTCCCTGGCAGCAGTATTTTCTCAAAGTACCTAAAGAAATAATTTTATCCCTTCCTGCCTTACATTTTCCATTTACTTTCCAGGAAGACTACGAAGGAAAGCCTGGCAGAGAGTGCAAGTAACATCACAGAGAGTCTGATGGGCATCAGCAGGATGATGTCCCAGCAAGTGCAGCAGAGCGAGGAGACCGTGCAGACTTTAGGTACAGATGGTATTCTGGGTGTGCATTGGGTGATGGAAGCACCTTTTGACTGTTCTGTTAGGATGGAGAGAGGCAAACTGCCAAATGTGGAGCAGAGTGGAAACCTGCTTTGCTGTAGGAGAACATGCTGCAGTGCTAATTAAAAGACTGTCCAGCAGAACTTCGGTAGCAGTTGGACATAAATGGGAAATAATTGTGTACTTTGTGTGGAGCTGTTTGTTGGAGTTTCTGTCTCATAATTATGAAAAGGGGTCAGGATGAGGAGCTTTTGTTTCAGTTTCACATAAATGCAGTTGTAAAAGCAATGTGAGCTCACACAGTGCCAAGACGGTGTTCGATGTTATTCTGTGCCACTATCCTGGCATGGGTTTGGTAATGGCAGGGAAAATAAAAGCGTGGGTACAAGTTCATCCCCAGAGGAAGGAGTCTGGCTGGAAGGCTGTTTCCACCCAGGCTCCAGCTGGGATGACTGAGAGACAAGGAGATCAAGTGACTTGAACCTGAGGTCACTTGTTCTGTCAGCAGTGCATCAGGGACTGTGAAACCAAGATTTCACCCAGTTCTTTGGCTTAGACTCTAAAACAATAAATCAAGTGACCTGTCAGAAGTGGTGATTCATGAAGCATTTAAAAGTTGAGTCAGTGCTGCCTGGGCCTCTTCGTAGCTGTGCGCTTGGGCAGAAGAGGGAACAGTTTAAAGATGAGGATAAATAACACAACTTTGCCCTGCTTGCTTTCTGCCCCATGTGAGGTGGCAGCTGGGCATGGTTTGTTCCTGCAGAAGCAACATGTTCCTTCTCCAATTAAAAAGACAGTTTGGCTGACATGTTTTCACCCTGACTGAACAGCACTTGGAGTTTATCAAGGGAAAACCTATCAAAGATCGTTTTCAAAACCCAGCTGCAAATTCTGAGTTAACAGTTAAAATTCCTTTTTTCTGAGCAAGTCCTTTGCTTAGGATGCAGTGAGTGAGGCTGTGGAGCTTTGTCTTTATCTCTGGGAAGCAAGTTTTCTGTTTTGACTTGGATCAAAATGCCTCCTGAAATGGGATGTGGTGGGACACAATGTTTTACAAAATAGTGTAGACTTATTTCAACTCTGCTTGTTTTTGTGAAGTAGACAGTGTTGGATTTGACCTTTCTGCAAGCAATCAGGGCTGTGTAGAGTGAGGCACTTTTCACTGTCCAACAGGCTGTGCATTCTGTAGGGGAGGAAAAAGAATCCCGGGGCTTTTGCTTTCATTGAGTAATTTGAAAGGAGGAAGGTTGAGGAGTTTGGGGCATTTGCTTGTTTTCTCACAGGGAAAGAGAAGTTGGGACTAATCAAGGATCTCTTACTGCTGCATGCTGATTTTTCTCTTTTTGCAAGCCCATCTGAATCTCACTGATTTTGCGTGAGCAGTTTCAGTTGTGCAATTAACATATTTAAATATTGCCCTGTCTTCCTGCTGCCCAAACTTCTGCTGACAGTGCTGGTGATTTCTGTCTTCAGCTGGTGTTTCTTGCACCATTCTTACTTCACTCTGCTTCTAGCGAAGTCTCAGCACTGACTGAAAAGCATGAACTAGATTTGACCTGGTAACCTAAAAACTAAAAATTCAGGAATTTTAGTAGGTCTTTCAGCTTTTCTGTGCTGTTATTTTTTTTTGCCTTTTTCCTTAGCACCAGTGAATCGTGACACTCCTGTGAGAACAGTCTGTGTGTGCCTCACCCACAAGTCAGTCTGACCCAGCAGGACCTCTCGGGCACTCTCTGTATTGCCAAATCCCAGGCACTCAGCAATAGCACAAGGGGGCACGGGCTCAAGCTGTGCCAGGGGAAATTGAAGTTGGAGAGCAGAAAAAAATTCTTTCCAAAGAGAGTGCTCAGGCATTGGAATGGTCTGCCCAGAGAGGGGGTGGATTCCCCATCCCTGGAGGTTTTTAACCTGAGCTTGGCCGTGGCACTGAGTGCCATGATCTGGTAAAGGGACTGGAGTTGGCCCAAGGGTTGGACTTGATGATCTCGGAGGTCTTTTCTAACCCAGTCGATTCTATGACTCTGTGATTCTATATCTCATCCTTACATACTTTGCTGTGTAATTTTGAAGCACAACTGGATGATTTTAATTTTTCCCACCCTTAATTTCAGCCAATTCTTCACGAACCATCCTGGAAGCAAATGAGGAATTCAAGTCCATGTCTGGGACGATTCAGCTGGGGCGGAAGCTCATAACGAAGTACAACCGCCGGGAGCTGACGGACAAGCTGCTCATCTTCCTGGCCCTCGCCCTCTTCCTGGCCACAGTGCTCTACATCCTGAAGAAAAGACTCTTCCCATTTTTGTAAAATTCCAACACTAATCTGAACTATTAAAGAAAAAATCAGAAAGAGATGGCTGATAATGGTGGGGCTTTACAATGAAGTAGTGAAGGGATATTGCAATAGCTGGAGGAGCGTTAGAGCAGGCAGGACTTTGTGCTGTCCCTATGGAGCATCTGACCTCCCTCAGAAGAGCTTAAATGAGCAGGAGTTGGGAAGAAACAGGTGGATCCTGGTGTGGAAAGAAGAAATGCTAATTTGCCTGTAGATTTGGGGGAATCAAACAATTGAGCAACTGGTCACTCAAAGGTGACAGTCTGAACTTTAAACCTTTCTTTGTTTTTGCCTTGAAATTAACTTTTGTCCTTAGCTTGGACTGGAAACTGCTCTGGCATCTGCTTTAAGGTGCTGAGAGTAAGAGGAAGGATGGAAGAGAGAAATTCACATACATTCCATTAATAAACTATTTATTGTACTCATGTAAACACCACTTTGTTTAAAAAAAAAGTCTAATGGGTTGAAAGAGCCTTCCACTGTAAAAATTCTTACTTAGTAGCAGTGGTTGCTTATGGATTGTTTTTCCTGGGAGCACAGCACATGTGCAGCCTGGCTCTGTTCCTCTGACCTTGGGAGGGCTCTGAGCAAATGAAAAATGGGAATCCCATTTCTTACTATTAATTCACACAATATATTTGAGAATTATGTTGAAAATCTGTTGAAGGCTTTTTGCTCCTTTATAAAATTTTACTTAGTGCTTTATTTTTGCAAAATACTGCGAAGTTGTACATTTGAAAGTTGGGGGTTTTCTTCGTACAAATGGTCTGTTCTCAGTAAAATCTTTACCTTCTGTATCTTTTCTGCTTTAGTAATGTCAGTTTATTTGAAGTAACATAAATACCAACTGCTACATTTCACATAGTACTTTGAGGTACCAAAAACTGCACTGCAGTGTTCTTAAAGGTGGTGTTCCATTGGTTCTTCAGAGCTGGCTGGTAAAGTTGACTTTCTGTTTAGGAAATTCTCACAAAATGGTTAAATACTGCCTTAATTTAATAATTAGAAGTAAATTTGTTAAAAGGCAGTGCTACATGTATCTGAAGAGATAAGACATCAACAAATTGCAGTACGTAAGTTGGAGGCTTGGTCACCTTTGTAGTCAGTTTTTGATGGGACATTTAGGGATAAGAGGTGACCAGTCAGTGATCTCATCATTGTAACTCGTTCACTAGATCTCAGTAGTCACAATTTACCCTGTGAGAGGCTTGGTTAAACACAGGACTGGCAGTGGGCTGTAGTAATCCAGCCTGGAGCACAGCACAGCCCAGTGGTGGTGGTGTGGCTGTGTTTGAACTGGAAAAGTTGGAATTTGCAATCGAGTTCTGCCTGAAGAGTTGATACTGAGCCCTTCCTTCTCTCTGGGGCAGTAACAAGGGATTTGAAAACCTCTGCTGGAGGATGGAGCATCCCACAGAGGGCACCACTGCATGGGAGTCGGGAGCGTTTTCTGGCCCTGGAATATGTGGATTAGACTGAGTGAATGTGGCTTTTCCATATAATTTATTCCATGTATTTCAGTGCATCCTTCCTAACTGCCTTTCCTCAGATACGGAATTACTCATAGATTGAATTAAACTGACAAGGTGCACATTCTGCTTTTGAGTAAGAAATTATTCAGCGTAAAAAAGATGCATCACAAAAAGTGAACACATGTGCTTTATAATAATAACAATAATAATAATGATAAAGACTTTCTTTGGAAGAGGTCTTGGAATTAATGGAGTGCTGACCGAGGAAAGCATTGTGGAGTCTGCAGAATGAAGTTCCATTCAGCTCAGTGACTCTGGCTCTTGGGTGGCACATGAATCATCCCTGGCTCCTGCCCTCTTGGAGCCTCTCATCCCTCTGCATGGATCTGTACAAACACACAAAAGATGATAAAAGTGTGTCTGCCTGTCCCCCAGTCTTGGAAAGTCATAAAATCACAGGAATGTTTGAGTTGGAAGGGACCTTAAAGATCAGCTAGTTCCAATGCCCTGCCATGGACAGGGACATCTGCAAAATATGGCTATAAAATAATATTTAAGACATGAAGATTATTTAGATTATAAATATATTTCAGATGAATTGCTGTGCAGCAGTTCCTGTTTTCCAGATCAGCAGTGCAATGCTGGTTTATGCAATTCTTTTTATGGAGACTTGCTGCTCCCAGGCCACATGTAGCAGTGTGGCTTTATTTTCTTCAGTCAGCTTGAAAACAGTGTCATCCTTCTGAAACGTGGTCACACTCTCTGGCTGTGCACATGTATCAACCTTAAAAAAGGCAGCAGCTTTCTCACAGTACTGAGAATTTCAGTGAAGTTTGTTTTTAAAGGGGTGGTATTTTTGGGTGGGAATCCTAATGTAGTAATTATGGGGAAAGGAAAAGGGCTGTTGCTGTGTCTTGGTTTGTGCTCTGTTGTCATCTTGTTACTGAAATTGTAGCTTTCAGGCCTTGACCTGCTGGAATGGTCCAAGGGTGAAAAATAGCTTTTGAAAACCTTCCTTAGGGCATTTCCTTTCTCTTGCATCCAGATTTCATTAAAAAAAGTCCAGTCTTTTTGTACACATACATACCTACCTAAACAGACTCAATTTACAGTCCTGAGAGACAAGTGAATTAGTGAAAAAATATCAAGGACGGCTGGACCTTTTGTGAGAGGGGAAGAGTAGAAATACTCCCTGCCCCCTGTCCCAGGATGCAACAGGTTGATCTGCAGTACTTGGTACTTGAATAATTTCCTTCCATAGGCAGCCAGAAATTATCCAGGCTCACAATGGACCACAGATCTGGAAAAAAAGAATTAGTGGAGACAGCCAGATAAAATGTTACTTCCTCTTCAGGGCATGAAGGGTGATTTTGGTGAAGCAAATAATACATGGAGTGAACCAAATCAAGTGGTTCCTCAAGAGACAGCCTGGACTGGAGCAGAGCCAGAGCTGTGGTAGTGCCCTGGATCCCTCCTGGCACAGTGGGATGCCCCAATCAGCCCTTACGGCCCACAGCTGGGGATGGCTGGGTGGGGGTGCTCAAACACTCTCCCTCCACACTGCAGTGTGGTGTCTGCCTTGGTCCTCACCTACAGACTTTGCTCTTGGACTGAAGGTAGGGCTTTGTGTCTTGTTTTTTGAATAACTGAGTGGGAGCAACATGGGGAGGAGGAGATGGTTGTGTCTGGCTTTTTGTTGTCTAATTTAGGAAGTGTGGAAAGTTGTGCCTGTGCAGTTTTTCTGTGTCTGCAGAAGGATTTATAATTGCAAACAGGATGGTGTGTCCTGGGGTCTTGCTGCTGTGTACCCAAGGTTGTGTTGGGAAGGGTAAAAATGGCATCACACCATTTTTTTTGAAAGGGAGTAGCATTTTCTTAGGTGCCTCACCCTGTAAATCTGCCCCGAAGTGCAACAGAGCCATTGAGNGCACCCTTTCCCCTTTTGGGCTTGGGTATGACTTCTAGGCCAGGGGTTGCAGCCCTTCTGAGACAGGAACTCCTGGACTGCAGAAGCAAAAAGTGTCTGGGAAGGAAGAAAGGGCTCTGGGGAAGTGTTCAGGGCTGTGCTGGAGCGTCCATACACAGGTGAAAGCAAGCAGGAGTGCTCCTGTTACTCCCTGGGCTGTCCCTCCCCAAAAGGCAGCAGGTATCAGATGTGGTCCCTGCAATCAGACGGTGGGATTTATTGTCACAAAACAGTTGCAGTAAAAATCGTTTCCCATTGAAGAATAACACTCCTTTAAAACAAGGATTAAGGAACCACAATGAGCTTGAAAAAGAACCTAAAATCTTGTGGTGGAGTCCAGGGACTGAGACAGGCAGCTGGCAGCAATCAAGCAGCTGTGGGTTAATGAACTCATTAGCTGTGTCCTCCAGGCAAAGGGGGCTGAGGCCATTTATGGGACTGATGGTGTTTGGTGGTGCAGCTGGAGCCACTTAGGGATGAGGATGCTCTGATGCCTCAGTGGATTTAGAGGTTTAGAAGTTGCAGGTGTGTGGAGTTTATGTCAGGTCCTGCCTATGGAGTCTAACCCACTCCAATAAGAGCAGTTTGATTTTTCTGAGCACCTGTGGAAAGAGGGAAAATGTCTGGAAGATGACCCTTGGTGTGTCAGGAGCCAGACAGTGCTGTTGGCTATTTATCTGTGTTGCCAGCACATGATTACTGGGCTGTGGATGCAGATACAATCCTGATCTCCATTCCCACATGGCCATGGTGAAAAGCCTGTGGACAGGAGCAGGTGCCTCCCAGGTATCCAGTACATCCCTGAAATCTGCAGCATGAAGGTCACTTGTAAACATTTAGTTAAATGCACGTTTCCAAGGAAAGTCACCTTTTAGTGGTTGCGATAAAACATGGACCTGAGGAAAAGAACTGGAAACAGTTTTAACATGTGGTGTAGCTATGCTGGAAAGACTGATTTGATTTGACTTATAATTATTTTGTTATTGATTATGGTGTCAGCAAATACAGAACTATTACAGGATAACTCTGTGGGAAAATAAATAAGGAATGTAATATTAGTTATTCCCCCTCCCATGAGAATTGAGGAGAAACTAATTTTCAGTCAGAAGTTGTGCTTTTGAAATGCTTTCTACATAACTGGCTTTACCAAAATGGAAAGGTGAATTCATAGCTTGGAAGTTTCTAAAAATGTCTCTTCCAAATGTGTGTGGCTGCTATCACATGCCAAGTGGCCCAGAGCAAGCCAGGCAAGTCAGGCTGGAATCTTTGGGGGCTGAGAATATCCAGGGGGCATGTGCATACTTGTCTGTAAATATGTGGGGCTCTTCTTTGGAAAGGGGGAGCACAGAAATCAGCTTATTATTGCTTCTCCTCCATATTTGTAACAGTGTGCTTCTCCCAAAAGAGATCTCTTAAGCAAATATTTTGCCAAGATATGCTGTCTTTGTGGCTGTACATTGCTGCAAAAAAGTGCACCAAACTCTTTCTTGTAGCTGGTGCCTGAGTGTTTGCTGTTTCTGTCCCATAAAGGTGACATAAGCACTCTCCAAACAGGCAGCAGGATTTTTGTATCACAACAAACACCCTCAGTCCTACCAGAGCAGAACAGCAGCCATAGTGTGTGACAGTCCCAGTGCTGAGCCATAAAAATGCCAAGTATTCCCCAAGGCTTTTTTCAAATTGCTGAAAAATTGATGCAATTCTTCCTTTGAGTGGGATTGGTGAGAACACAAACCTTGTTTCAAAACTTAGTCCTTTAAACAGGACTGAATTTTCCTCTGCTGTTGTCCAGTTTCCTGGTTATCCCTGTTTCTCAGGGTCACAGAGTAGTTGAGGTTGGCAGGTACCTCTGGAGCTTGTCTGATCCAACCCCCTGCTCAAGCAGGACCACAGAGAGCTTTGCCCAGGACTCTAGATGGATTTTGAGTATGTCCAAGGATGGAGACCCCACAGCCTGTTTGGTCACCATCACTGCCAAAACATGGCTTCTTATAGTCAGAGATCCTCTTCTATTCCAGTTTGGGTCCATTGCCTCAGGTCCTGTCACCAGGCACTGCTGGAAAGAGCCTGGCGCTCTCCTCTATGCTTCCTTCCTCCAGGTATTTATATAGCTAGATAAGATCCCCTTCCCCTTGATAAGAAACCTTCTCATCTCTGGATTGAAGAGCCCTGGCTCTCTAGGCCCATGTTCAGCCCTTATTCATACCTCTAAATATGGTGTTTTTACAATAGTTGAGAATAATTTTAACTTAAAGAGGTGGAAAGAGCCTGTATTATACTTTATATTTTAGGACAATATTTGGTTCTCTGATCAAATGCAGCAGGTGATTATATCATCGAGTATTTCTCAGTCATGTACATCTATCTTAAGTTCTGCTTATTGGGGAATAACAGGGTCAGTTGAGGATGTAATCTTTTCAGTATTTGATGGCTGCAGGAATTGTCATTTATCTATCAAAAATAAGAAGGTTAATTGAACGTAAATGTTTAAAGTGGAGAAGTGAGACTTCTGCTCTTTCTCTGCTGTGTAGAGCATTGCTCAAAGTTTGGGAGGAAAAAAAATATGAAAATGCCAGTGGAAACTTCCTGAAAACAGATCTCAAATGACAGCAATCCATATTGTCTGAATAGTGTGGTACCCAGAGCAGTATTACCTTTACGTTTCCAGGTTGCCCAGTGTACTGTGAATGTTCCTGTTCACATCAAGTATTCACTGAGTATTTACTTCCCAGTCAGGGAAAACTGATGTTCACCTGGTTCCAGGCTGTGCTGGGATCTTTGCCTGGTGGACTAATTGCAACTGTGAGTCACAGAACCAGTTGTTACTCTCTCTGCTATCTCTGCATCTGCCCCGTTATGCCGCTGGGTTTTCAGCTGTGTAAAATGCTGAATCCAGGGCCTCTTGCATCATCCTGCCACTATCGAAAGCTGTTTGTGGACAGCCTTAATGCAGCTGGTCGTGGGCTTGTTCAGGCTGAGGCTGTTACACCGAATAAGTGAAGCTTTATTATTGTCTGCTTTCTTCTGTAAAATGGCACAAACAGGGTCTGGGTTGCTCTGGGCCACAGGGTAAATGACAGTCCCGCCGAGCGGAGGTTTTGGTTTTCTCACAGGAAGGATGGAGAGTTTGTGCCGATTCCTTTGGGTGATGCTCTGGCTGTGGTGGTTCACTGTAACTGTAACTTGAAGATTGGATCCTCTTTCACATAAAGAGAGATCTGCAGTCTGAGGGAGGGACTGGTATCTTTATTTAATTTAGTTTAAGGCCTGGCCCTTCGTGTGGTGTCCACTGAGATCTCAAGTTAGCAGAACCGCAGCACATGTGGTTAATTTTCAAGTCCTTTACTGTCTGTAATTATTCAGATTCTACAGTGTCTCTGGACAATATTGCCTAGTTATGCCTCTGTTTGTGCATGTAAATGCACTTGGTTCAGTGCACTGATCTCCCAGGTAGGGTCCCTCCTCTATGCTGTGGGCTGGGGCTGCTGCTTCCCACCAGTGTAAGCAATATGTGGAATAAACTCCAAGCTTTTGGCACCATGTGGTTATGAGAAGTATCAAGTTCTGCACAAGCAGATATATGGTCTTCACAGTAGCAAACATGAAAAAGCATATTTTAATTTTATTTGGCTCTGGTTTGGGGTTTCCTTTTGATGTTATGATTTTGCAATTGCCCATTCCCCTTTTCCTGGCTATATCCTCACCCATTGGGTATTCCCACTTACACCATGGCAGGACGAGCATTCCAGCCCTTCTTGGGCTCACCTGTTGTTGAGGCAAATGTCACTGTTCCAGAGTGGACTTTGGGTCCTGCTGCAAAGCCAGAGCTAATCATGGCCATGCGTCTGCCTCAAAGTGGTGCCTTGGGCACCAAAATGCTGAGTGAATCATGATGTTCCTGCAGCCCTGTAAAGTTGTTAAAGTAATTGGGTTGGAGTTGAGAACCAAATCAGGGGAAGGTCTCCCTGGGGTGCTGTGACATCTTTCCATACTTCAGACCACCACAGCCTCTTGCTTCCACTTGGGCTTCCTTTTATTTTTAACCTCGCAACGTGAGGCTGATCAGATGTTATCCCTCCTGACCTTTGTCTCCTGCTGAAACATCAGAGCTGACTCCTGTGTCCCACTTATCTCCAGCTCCTAGAGCCTGCCAGGCGGGGTCGGGGCTGTGCCGTGGTGCTGTGGGATGCTTTGCCCTGTGCTTGGTGTCGGTGGCTGCATGAAAGGAAAATGCCACTCTGCTGCTCCGAGCCTGGCCCGGTGATAATGCTGCGTGTGTCCCTCCGGGCCCGCGATAAGCGCCCAAAGGGCAGGCAGGGAGAACGTCTCTGCTGGGATCAGCACACACCAGGCCCTATAGATAGAACCACATATATATAGAACAGAATGAAAGCTTTTTGCTTTCTTCTTTTCAACAGCATGATGGCTGAGTGTCACATCCAGGGGTGCTTTCGGACCTGACCCCGCCAGGGGTCTGGTCTGGTTGTATACGCAAGTTCTTCACTTTGTGTCGTCCCAAGGGGACTGGAGAGTTGAAATCAGAACCCACACGGACTGCAAAGTGATGTTTTGTAGTCCTGATAAAGGCACTAAGACTGGGGAAGGGTGGGTCGGTTTCCCTTTATCTTCAAAATGGACAGCGGGACAAAATATTCCTGTTTGGGTTATTGGCTTTTCGTAGGTGTCACCCAAGCACCAAACAGTTTTTGCTGCTGCTGATGGGAGATAACTCTGTCAGTGGCATCTGGGTGCTGACATTAAGGCCAGCCAGCCTGAAATGAAGATAAGATTTTTCTATATTGAGTAAGTCTATTGATCCGGTTGGCCTCCTGTCCTGTGTCTGATAATAACTTGATGTTTCCAAAAGAAGCAAGTCTTCCCCTGTTCTGGATATTGGTATATGTGGTGTGTGTGTACATACAGCTATGTATATAATCTCTTATATGTATATCAATGCTGTGTATTTTAGATTAAATAATGAAGAATACCTTTCTGAGCCATGTTCTTAGAAGTAGGCTGCTATTTCTTCTCTTCATTTGGGTATAAAATTCAAATGCTGCTAAGAATCATAATATTCATTCCATTTGTTTACATGTCAGAGAAGATACTTGAAAATAGCTGATGCAAAAATGCAAACAGTTCAATGCCAGCAAGTCCCCAATTTCACTGAGTGATTTGTGCCAGTAAGCTGCTTATTCAAAACCAACCAGCCAAAAATAGGAGAAATAAAAAAATTAAATAAAAAAAAGGAAGAAAAAACCCCACAAGCATTCTCTTTATCCTCAGATTTGTTTAAAATACTTCTGTCTTTAGTAATTGCAGACTTTGACCCAAACTTACTTCCTGATGTTTCACAGACTTAATGGTAAACAATTTTGTAGACAATAAATTGAGTAATATTCATGCTGAAAGAACAGGATGCAGGAATTGGAATTCTCATTACTGCAAGTTAATTAATTTTTATGAGGTTGTGTGTGAATATTTAAGTTTGCAGATTTCAACAAGAGCTTCTGGTCTTATCAGCTTGTCAAAAAGATGTATCTGTTAGAGGATTCCAGGAAAGATAGAGAGGAATTGCCAGTTAGGAAAGAGTAACTCCTGGAACAACGAGCAGTAAATATAGAATAAGAAAAAGCTTTTTATGTTCAGTACTAAACTGTGGATGAAAACAAGAGGGGAATAGCAGCAGAGCTATTTTTGTGGATTAAAGCCAAAAGATAGTAACAGTCCTTTCTGCACTCACCCAGGGCACTGGAGTCAGTGTCTTTGTAGCAATAACCACTCATGCATTTATTCTTCCTTCACATATCTCAGTCTTACTCCTGTGAGGCTCCTTGTCCGTGACCACAGGAGGAGAAGTTCCTGTGGTGAACAGAGCCAAGGGGTCTCTGTACAGTCCAGGCTCAGCAGCTCCTCTCTGAACGTGTTCATCAGCCCCAGACACTGCTGGTGACAAATGACATTTTCTTTGCCTTTGTACTCCAGGGCATAAGATGTGACGTTTACATCCAAGATCAATTATTTTTAACTGAAGAATGATAGCCTTGCGTCTAAATTATCTTGGGGCTTAATTCACATCAGTTAAAGCTTTTCAAAGGCTTATTAAAATTCCTTAAGTGTGTCCAACTTATCAGCAGTTGAGTGTCAATGGCATTATACAAATGTTGCTATTGGAAATAACTGTTAAGTATTGTTTGACTGTATTATTCTCATATATATATATTATGTCTGTGACTATTAATACTACTTAGTACTTACATGACTCCTTTCATCTGGTGATCATAGGCATTGCCCAGAGAAACAAGGATTGTTCTCCTCTTTCTAAATATGGGGAGACTGTCCTGTCTAACAGCTCTCTCTCATACTTGGATTTAACATCTTCCACTGAATCCTGCCAGGCTTGGCTCTCACTCTGGCTTGCTGGTTTTAAACAGGACTTCATTTAGTTGTGGTGCTGCAGCATCTAAACCTTGTCTTGTGTGGGCAAACACAGGACAACAGCTTTGCTCCTTTGCCAAGACATCTGTGCTGCTGGAAAATGTATGGATCAATGTATAGATCAACATAGGATGACAGATGTATGACAGGGAGGAGGTGACACTGAGCTGCCTCAAGTCAATTCAACAACTTCTGTTAAGGAGCAAAGGAAAGTTTGAGAGGAGTGTGGAAGGGTTTTTAGAGGGGAGGAGGCTTTGTAGCTCTTTCTTGTGAGCTTCCCAATACTGGCAGGAAATCTGGGAAAATCTGGTCAACAGAGCTGGCATCAGCATTTTGCGCTGTGAGACAGGATGAAAAGGGCAGGGACAGTCTCTGAAGGGCTGTGAATGCCACCAGTTCCATATTCCTTTGCTAATCCCTGGCAGTGGTGAGGTAGGAAAAATCCTGGTTGTTGCATAAAGGTGCTGCCTGTCCTGGCATCTGCTACAGCTGCAGAGGTTGGGGTGGGGTTGTTGATGTGCTTGTGTGTATAAATATCCAATCAGAAATCCTTGGGATTAATTTGCAAGTGTTCTTTGCATTTTTGCCTTCTTTTTTTTTTTCCTCCCAGCAATTTATAGTTCCTATCCATTTCAGGCAGTGGTGGACATATAGAATTGATACATATTTGTACTTCACACAGGTTCTGTCTGGAGAAGCATTTTGAGGAACTGATCATTTGTTTCAGAAACCACTAGGTAGCACTGTGAAATAAAGTTCTGCAGTGTGTTCTGCTTCCCTGCTCTGCTGGCCCCGGCAGAACAAAGTCCTGCCAGTTCCAGGGTGGTTGGGCTCAATATGGGAAAGGCAGTAAGAGTGGGACTAAAACTTTCTCCAGTATTGGGTTCATAGTCAGGTATGTGAGAAATGAAGCTGTGTCAGGAGAGATTTAGGCTCGATATTAGGAAAAAGCTCCTCACCCAGAGTTCTCAACCATTCTCTGGGTGAAGAACCTTTCCCTAACTTCCTCCACAAACCTCCCCTGACACAGCTTCATATCATTCCCTTGGGTCCTGTCACTGCTCACCAGAGAGAGGAGGTCAGTGCCTTGCATTGTCCTGATTTAATACTTTAAAAGATTATTCTGCCAAAGGGATGAAGTCTAGTATATATTTGGGTTTGATTATTAACTTGTTTTTATGAAAATTACTTCAGTGTTTGGTTTATTAATCCTGCAAAATTACTCAAAATAGATAACTTGGCTGGTTGTATCAAACTTTTGAGGTTCAACAAGTTAGTAAGTTATCTTGCTGCATTTTAATTCAACTCCATAGTCACTGTACAATATCCCAACTGCAGAGCAGTTTATGTCCGTTTCTATTTCAATTCCCACCGCAACGTGTGTGCCTGCAGCAGCACCATATCACTGCTTTTTAAAATTAGCCCTCGCTCTGGCTGCCACAGACAGAGGAGACATGATAAAGGGATTGAGCATCACGCTCTGCCAGAGCTGCTGGGCTTAAATCATCGAGTTACAGGAACCCTGAGCTGCTGCTGGAAAGAGCCTCTGGTCCTGGCTCCAGGGGTCACAGTGTGCATGCCAGTCACTGTCAAATGCTTTGGAGAACTTCAGCATCAGAGTTGGCTGAGGAGCTGGAAATTCAGATGAGGAGATTCTTTTTGTATGGCTGCTGTGCCTGTACCTGATGCAATGGGTTTTCTATCTGCAAGATCCCACAATCAGACTAAATGGTCATTCTATGTTCCCTCCAACTGTTACTGTATTCTAAAATGATTCTAGAAGGGCATGGAGCTGTTGGAGCAAGTGCAGAGACCACAGGGTTGATAAGGGGAGTGTATCACCTTCACTTTGGAGACAGGCTGAGAGGGTTGGGGCTGTTCACCTGGAGAAGAGAAGGTTGTGTGAAGACCTCACAGTCCCTTCCAGTGTCTGAAGGGGCTAAAGGGATGCTGGAGAGGGACTCTGCATCAGGAACTGGAGTGACAGAATGGGGGGGAATGGCTTCAAACTTACAGAGAGTAGGGTTAGATTAGATATGAGGAAGAAATTCTTCCCTGTAACAGTGGGGGGCCCTGGCCCAGGTTGCCCAGAGAACCTGTGGCTGCCCCATCCCTGGAAGTGTTCAAGCCCAGGTTGGATGGAGTTTGGAGTAACCTGGTTTAGTGGAAGGTACCCCTGCCCATGGCAGAGGGTTGGAAGGGGATGATCTTTAAGGTCCCTTCCAATCCAAACCATGCTGTGATGCTCTGCACAAAAGCACTTTTTGATGTGGGTATAATTCACTATTGTCAGGGAAATGCATGGAAAGTGATGACCAAAAAACGGCAAAGTGTTTGTACTAAAGACTAGCTCTCATCTTGTGCAAGCCAAAGACATCCCGGTTTGAGATGAAACAAGTGTGTTTATTTTGCCCTCACAAGGGCCTCAATTGCTTGATGTTTTCACCTTTTTATAGGTTTGGCCACCCTGGCTTAGAGCAAAATAACGTTGTGGCATCACCTGCTGCTCTAACAGTGTCTGTTAACACTTGCTGGGTGGATGCTTTTCTTTATTTGGTTTCTTCTGCAACATCTGCAAGCAAGTTATGTGGTATTTTCATCTCCCTGAGGATTTATGGTGACCTCTCAGGGACCTCAATCATTGGATCAATACACTTCTAACACCTGTAGATCAACATAAACTTGACCCTTGGTCTTGACAAATCTATCACCACAATGCCCTTTCTGTAAAGCCTCTCCATGGCAGGGAGGGGGTTTGGGCTGGACGGAAGCAGCGATGGTGGCACAGCAGAGCCCTGTCCATCTCAAGGTCAAAAGTCAAAATGATAAAGGAGAGGAATGCTGGGGTAATAACAGGGGAGCTGCTCCAGGAAGGTCTCTTCTGGTGTTTAGGGTACAGCCAGGTCCCCAGGACCAGTGACTCACCCAGTGGCTGATGCTGGTGCAGGGGAAGAGCTCTCCGAAACTCTGGGGTGGTGGAAGTGCTGTTCCTTCCTTGGGGATTTGTGATAAGGCAAGGTCTGCTGCTTTAAAAAGCTGCTGCTTATTCCCATCCTATCTTTAGCTCAGGGCAGCAGAAAGTGTTTTCTCTTTTGGAAAGTCAGTTCTTCTCTGTGCAAAGGCTTTCCCGTGCTCACTCCCCCACTCCATCCATTTTTCCACCCGAAGAGATTTCTGTTCATATCTTTGCAGCCTGCATGTGTTTAGCAGGTGATGGGGGATCCTTCTTCCTCACCTGAAATCTCTGCCTCTTTAATGCCACATGTGAGATTGAAAGACCATCTCAAGATACCACAAAGGAATGTCAGAGTCACAATTAAAATAATCTTCCCAATTTCAAGGTCTTGCCATGACCAAGAAATCAGCCATTCAAATGCATTGGCGAAGAAACCTTCTGTATCATGGTAATGAGAGGTAGTTAAGTGTAAGTGTGTGGAGTCAAAACAAAACTAAAGTTCCTGTACGTCAGTGGTCCAAAGAATCAAATAGTCATCTTCCAGGAAAAAAAGAAGGGAAACTGTGTGTAAAAGGAATACCATTTCTCCAGTGATTTTTATGGGGTTTAGAACAAGAGTGATATCTAAAAATGGATTCTTTCATTCAGAAATCTTCACTGGGGCTCAGACATCAATGCAGGAGCTTTAATGTGAAACTTTGGGGTTTCAGCTCTAACACTCTCTGGTTTTCTGAGTAACTTGAGTTCAGTTCCTCTTTCTGAATGTGTCACTTCATGGGCATGTGAAATGGTGGTCCCAGTAGCTTGCAGGGATGGTGGTGCCCAGAGAAGTAACACTTGTGTGTTGGGCAGGGGAGGGAGGGCTTTGAAATTCTAATCTGAAGGAACTGAAGAAATGTATTTCATTATTGTTTCCTAACAGGACCTAAAATAGGTCTTTGGTGGCTGCAGCCATCGGATGCTGAGCATGCCCTGCTGATCCCCCACAGCAGATCCCCCAATTCTGCTGCACAGGTTGACTTTTGGTGTGTATAGTCTGGACACACACTGCCAAAAGCCATCCATCATCTCCTGCTGTGACCTTGTGCCACCTGTCTGTCCTGTGCAAGGCCAGCAATTAAAATGTAAGGTAATGAAGACAGTGAGACATGAAAGGGCTTTTCAGTAGCTGATCAAAGGGGCAGAGCACAGTGTTTTCACAACCAGAACATTGAGACCAATAGGACTGGAAATGTGGTCAGGAAAGACAGAAAAGCAAAGAGAGATATTTGGAAATTAACCTACAATTGTCCCTGACATTCCACTGTGCTGCACTGGGGGTGATTCTCTCATGTGCTCTTACTATTCTCTTGGTGGGGAAAAATACCAACTATTCACTTTCACCTTGTTACATGGGATATAATCTTTATGTGTATAAAAATGCAATGCTCTAGAAAATGTTACCACTGAGGACTGAACAGGGAAATTTGATTTCCTGTTCTAATGATTCACCTTGTAAGAAATTTTTTAGGATTAAATACTCAAAGTGAAATACTGGTGGGCTCTAAATTGGTGTCTAACCAGGCAGACGTAGTCACCTTAGGCCTGGCTCTCAAAGAAGCCAATGCCTAGGAGTTCTCACTGATTTTTATTTTTTTTATTATTATTATTATTATTGGTGTGCATCTAAAAGGAGAACTCAGCCTGCAGTCACAGACAAGCACACTGGATGCCTGTGTTAAATGAGATATATGGCTGAACATCTCTTCTTATAGCAGCAATTGCACTTTCATGTCTTCAGAACTAGGGTTAAGTAAAGCCTTTTGTTTGTTTGTTTTGGCATTGCTTGAAAAGGGCTGTTTCTAAAGACAGCACTGAGGAACCTGCATTCTGAGCAGGGCTGTGTGTTTAGTGGTTCTAGGAGGGGGGCTCCTGCAATCACCAGGGATGTACAGGTTTTTTGGGCATGGAATTGGATGGAAAAACTCAGGTATGACCCAGTACAAGTAGGAAAACTCCTCTAACTCTCGTAACCAGAAATAAATAGCAGAGGGATACAAGAACCTCAGCACGGGGGATGCCAGATATGTAACCAAGTGTCAGCATGTCTGTACTTCCACTCTGAGCCCTCATATGCTGTCTGTGTTGGTATGGAATCTTCAGTGGGATTAGCCATGTCCGTAAAGTGAAGTGTGTGTAATTGCAGGATGGATCTGGGCCTGTTTCTGGGTATGTGGCAGAGAGGGAAGCAGCTGACACTGCACAATGCATAAAGCAGCTCATGAAACCTCAAGTCAACCAAGATTGGTATATTCCTCCTTTGAAACAGCGTAAATCACCTCCTTGATATCGTTAGAACTGACTTGCTGAAGGCAGGCAGCAGGTCTTCATTTTAATTTTCTTGGTACTTAAAAATGTAAGGAACTTACTTATTTGACTGAAATGGGTTTGAATTTTTTTTCTAGCCTGTTTTTAAGTGTCTCTTGCTGACAGCCAGAACCATGCACATTTCTGTGTGCTGCTCCTCAACTGACTGCAGCCACTGCTCTGAAACCAACTTTTCTTTTCCACAGATAGTAAGGAGTGCAAAAACGTCCTGGCCAGGAAAATGGGACTTGAAGGCAATTTCTAGGAGCCAGTACTGTGAATTATTCAAAACTTAACACTGAAGGACAGTGTAATCTATTTAGGAAATGTCTGCTGTGCTAAAATAAACTCTGGTATATTCTTGTGGCAGCAGAGAGCACCAAATCCTGTTCCAAATATACAGAACAGCTAGAAAATGTTTCTGAGAGTAGCTGTTTTTAACTGTGGAAGTTAATAATTTGTTCAACAACCACATTTGTTGGTTCTAGGACTAAACCCCTAAAATGTCTTTCTAAATTCTGGGGTTTTTTTCATGTTGGTTACTAAGTAGTAGTTAGAACAATTCACAGAATTTGAAACACAAACTTGCTTTTCTTTTGTTATTGAGCCTTTTAACTCCTGACCTTGCCCACTGTACGCTAGTGTCATTCATGCCTTCAGCCTACTCATCTCCACAAATTTAGATCCAGAATGTCTCCCCAGGACCAATTCATTTCAACCAACTCTAAGAAATGAAATTATTTTTGCCACTAAGATTCTTCTCACTTACAAGGGGTTTTTTTTGGACAACTTATTTTTCCAGCACATCAAACTGAGCAGGCACTGAGTGATGTCTGCAAGCTGTGTTGGGGAACCCCTGCACTTGCAGGGTCTCTGCTCACAGGGACTGAGGATCTGTCCATGCTGAGTTTGTTGCAAATATGATGCCTCTCTCTAATGGAGTTGGGAAAAGCACCCAGTCTCCTGACTCACAGACTTGTGGTTTGGCCATTTGACCCTGATTGTTTGTTGACACTAAAAAAAAAGTTATTTTAAACAGGGATGACATAAAAGACATATGTAAGTGGAGTCAGTGCACCAACTGCTTGCACACAGAGCTAGTTTAAAAATGCCTTGCTTTGCTTTTCTGAATGTTCATCTCTCTTCCTGGGCTTCTGTTAGTTTTTCCTCTGCTCAGTCTCTGGAAAACAGTTTATTTTCTGTCTTAGCCTCATCATCCAGACTCCATCGACATGACTTGTATGTGATTTAAAGTTCCAATAACTGCTTTGTGCAAAGACAGAGAACTCAGGTATTTTTACTCAGCCAGCCCAGCAGCTCTAGCACCAGTGTGGGGCAAGTCCCTGCAATACTGAAATAGGAAAGGCCTGTGGCTGATGCACTGACAGGATGATCCTGTCGCTTAATGGGGCTTCTTATTGAATGAAACTCTGGAGTTGCAGAGTTTAAAATGACTATAGGAGGCAAGTAAAGATTTTCAAATAATGTATTCCATGTCACTTTGCTAAACCTTGACTGATTAACTTTCACAAACTTTGATTGATGAATTTTCACAAATGTACTGCCAGTGCTTGATCTTCTGCTTAGGAGAAATCTCCTCTTCTCTCTCTTTCTGCGTCGAAATGTAGAATTAAGTTGCTTTGCAGGCAATAAGGAACCACCCAGGAATGAAAAATCGGACTCCAATCTGAAAGCCCATCCCTTTCTCGTTTTAGAGACAATGTGGAGTGGCATTTTAAAGGTGTTGATTCTTCTTAATAATCCCCATTAACAAGAAATCACTTACTGTGATACTGATCTAAACTGATGTCAATGAGATGAATTAGGAGCAGAGGACTAGGGAGAGAGGCTTGTTGATCTGTTGTTTTCCTGCTGGGCTCCTCAGGAACACTGAAACTTTTCACTAATTCCTGCCTGGACCGTATCTCCTTTTTTTCTGCCTCCAGAGAATATCTTCGGATGTGAAAACTCCTTCAACTTAAGGAATAGAATTCTGGCCACAAAAGCATTGTAGGAACTGCATGGGTGTTATTTAGGAAAAACAATTACTTCAGTTCCTACAAAATTACTACTGGCAAGGGATTTGGTATCAGTCTCTTACAGCTGACAACTTGTTCCTGTACAAATTGTGTGAATTCCAAATAGTTTGTACAAACCTACCATATGCAGTTTGTCTCAAGAAGACAAGTGGTGCTGAGCTGCAGTTACACTCTTACCTTCAGGTGGAGTTGGAGCACTCTCAAAAAAAGCTGTGCTGAAACAGAGCAATTAACAGCAGTGCCAGGCTGTGTAATCCAAAAAAAATCTGAGGAAAGAGTGAGATCAAATCCAAGTGCAAATCTTATTAAAAGCTTTTTCCTACACCCCTTATCACGCCCTCAAACAGTGATAGGATCTCTGATTTCAGGTTCCCTGGGGAAATGCCAGTATCCTACAGTTTCCTCTGGAATAACCTTTTCTAAGCACAGTCTTTTCATATTGCTTTAGAGATGTGAAACCCTTCACTCTCAGACAGAGGAGCATGTCAGATTTGATACATTCCGTTTTTCTAAGCCTTTGAGAGGACTGGATTCAGGAGACACATCACCGTGTCGTGGTGTTTGCCGACAGCCCTGGTGCCTTTGGGAATCCTGGGCGGACCTTTTACCCCCACCTGACCCTGCTGGCTGTTTCTGCTGTGGAGCTGCCACTGGAGGTGAGGCAGACCTGGAGAGCAGGAATAGTAGCAATGTGTGTCTGAGAAGACAGTGAGCCCCCCCTTGGCCAAAACCAGTGTCCTGGGAGTTAATTCCTACTGTATCTCTCTTGTGCTTCCCGCTAATCCAGCTAATGGAAGATCTTTAACCGTGGCTGCTGGTGCCCCTGCCAGAGCCGGGCTGCCTCAGCCTCAGCCAGCTGTGCTTGTGTCCTCTGCCTAAATCGCCTTCTGAACTGGCTCCAAGGCTCCAGCTGCTGTTCCAAACCCCTGTCTTATCCTGCCATGCATCTGCTCGTGATGCGATTCCCCCAGGAACAGGGAAGGGCGGGGAGGAGGGGAGCGTGTGAGCAGGAGCTGTAGGTTCACCCCCATTGAGAATGAGCACAGTGCAGCCCTGAAAATCAGAGCCGAAGCTGATGCCCAGAATACCCCCTGCAAAGCATGGAAAGTTCCACTGGACACTCAGATTCCCTGATAGTTGTAGCACTGCGATATTACAGGAGGAAAATAAACAGGTTTGAAGAAAATAAGGGATGTGAGGAAGGGAAAGGATTTGGGGAGTATATGAAGAACAGTGCTGTGTGGATGTGAGGAGTTACTTTTTCCTCACAATGGCTTTTACTGAAGTTTCATTGGAGTCTGTCTTGGTTGAACACTTAATGAAGGGCCTTACTCAGGGCCAGCTTCTGAAAGTAGTGGTTCACGTTTTAGCTAATCTTAATGCCTTCTGCCATGCTAACTCAGAACTTGTCCCATCTTCTGAGGGTTCCCTGTGTGCTCTGATCCTGGCCAAGTTCTGCAGTTGCAGAATTCAGCTGTCAGTGACACCAGGGGCATGGAGCAGGATGGCAGCATGATGCCCATTTTAGAGATTGGGCAAATTGAGGCACCAAACTGTGACTTCCCCCTGTCATCCAAGAGTTGCTGAGTTTGAACTCAGTTTCTCCTGCCACCTTACATGCTCCTTGCCTGGACCTCTGAGGAAGGTAGACACTCTTTTCTAAAGGAGAGTATCTTCTGGCTAACCTTTGCCTCTCTCCTGTGTCTCCTTTCAATTCAGGAACATGACAAAAGCCAGTGATACCAGCTTGGAGGCCTTTCAAATAAGAAGTAGCCTTTGCTTCTTCCTGGATTGCCGGGCTGTGGGGCCACCCTGAGCCTCTGCTTCAGGCTGGCAGACTCGGGTCCCCTTTCTTGTGACAGACTCCGTGTCCCTGTGGCTCTGTGGGAGGAGTACCCCTGAGGCACTCTCCTTGGGATGAGGCAGAAGGCTCCCCTTTGCCCAGCCCTGAGCCTCAGACAGGTGTCTACACTACGTGCTGCATTTGGAGCTTTGTGAGCAGCACCCAGGGCTCCTCTTCCATTTGCAGAGATAGGAAGGAGGTAGGAGCTTCTTATCTGTGCAATCCTACCTCGGGGGATGTGTGAGAGAGGGAGGGATAGAGCCTTCAGGCAGCTTCCATTCACCGGCAGCTTTTCATCCCATGTCCCAGGGCCACAGCCACCCTGTCTCCATCCCTGTTTACTGATGGGGCCGATATGGCCGAGGCAGGAGGGGTTGCAGGTTCCTCTAATCGCCTTGTCACTGGGCCGGACAGTCTCCGACACTCAGAGGATGTTGTGACTGCCCTGAATTACAATGTTTGTTGTTTCTCGCTCCCAATAATTGACATTTGATAGTGACTACTGTAAAAGCTGCCGAGTGGCTGAGGGAGAGGAGAGGCAGGAGCCGGGCGATGGGAAGCCCCACTCGCTGTCCCTGGGCTGTTTGGGGGCAGGCGAGGGGTCCTTTGTCCCTCTCCCTGTTTGGGGACAGGATGCGGAGGGGCTGGGGAAACCTTCTGCAGATGTGCTGGGGACAGTTCCCTCTGGTTTATGACTTGGGGTGTCAGTACCCCCCTTGCATTTATTTTCTGCGCAGAGAAGAAATCAGCCGCTCGCCCACGGAGACTGGGAGCGAGGGGATCATCAACGGAGAGGGAGAGTCCCGACCCCAGCCTTGCGCGGGGGACGGGACGCGGGCGGTGCAGAGCGGTCCTGCCCGGGCCGTAAGCTCTAGAAGTGGCTTTAAATTTATTTTTGAAGGACATTAAAATACAACGGCCGTTTGCTGGCGTCGAAACGGGAGATGCTGAAATCAGTGAAGGGGCTACGAGGGCAGAGCGGCAGGGAAAGCTCCCGGAGCGGGGCAGGCGGCAGGGGCGGCCCATGGAGAGCCCCCGGGACGGGCAGCTCCCCACCCACCGACCCCTGGGGGGCCACGCAAGGAACGCCAGGGACGCCAAGGTTCAGCCACTCTCTTTAATGACAACTCGCTGACCTCCGTCAGCTTGTACAGCAAAGGGCGACACGTAGGAAGGGGCGGACAGTGCATTTCCATACTAACTCACGTTTTAGTGCATAACCCTACGGGACCTGGCGGGTCGGAGTGTCTGTGTCCCTCGGCTGGGGTGGGGTAGGGAGGGTCTTTCCTCATCCATGCGCGGGGCAGGAGCCGCTCCCGGCCCGCAGCCCAGGCCGGCCGTAGCAGCCTCGCAAGGGAGACCTGGGGCTGGCGAGATGCTGAACTGGACGAACAGCGGGAACCGTATGGGAAGTGCAAAAATTAAATGTGGATGTCAATAATAATTAGTGTAAGTAAAAATTTAAAAAAAAAAAAAGAGAGTTGCAGGGCTTGGCTAGCTGCTGTTGGGAACAAGTCAAGCAAAATGACTGGCTGGTTTGTAGGTAGGAAGGAGGGGAACTCCCAGGGTGAAGACCCCTGTGGATGGGGAGCGAGAGGGGCCAGGCGCTGCGGGTAGTGCCGATCCTCCCCGTCGGTGCCCGCCTGGCCCCGCAGGAGCGCAGCCACCTCATGAAATACCAAGGACCCCCTGTAAATGGCCACCACACAACTGAACTCCGCCGGGATGCTACACTGAACCGTCCTCATCCCCGAAGCCTGGAAATGTCCCGAGCCCGGCTCGCAGGCGCGGCTGGAGCCCCTCCATCCCTATGGCCGCGGTCCATGGAGGGAGCCAGGCTGAGTGCGAGGGCGGCTCTACCAGGCTCGGATCCCGTGCAACGTGGAGATCCCCGCGTTCCCCTGCGGAATTGGCGTCTGCACCGAATTCAAGTCCCCTACGCTGAAGTTCATGAAGTTGTTGCCGGCCGCCGAGGGCTGCATGGGCTGCATGGAGGGGTAGTTGCAGTTGTAGTTGGCGTTGCAGGCGGGGCTGTTGTAGTTGGTGTACGCGGGGTAGGCATTGTAGCTGTAGGGGTTAATGCTGACATTGTACGGCGAACTGTAGGGAGAAGATTCTCCCAGGCAGGGCTTCCCATCGCGCACCAGCACCGGCACCGCTATCCGCCTCGGGGGAGGGATCCCCACCATTTCCAGGGTCTGATCCTGTCTCTGCCTTTTACATTTATACCTTCGATTCTGGAACCAAATTTTCACCTGAGTGGAGGTGAGCTTTAGGACGTTCGCTAGATGGTCTCTTTCTGGAGCTGAGAGGTATTTCTGCTGCTTGAACCTTCTTTCCAGTTCGTAGACTTGGGCTTGAGAAAAGAGGACGCGAGGTTTCCTCCTTTTCCTCTGTCTGGGGCGCTCGGAATCTTCCAGGTCTCTTTTCTCCTGCTCCAAGCTCTTGTGCAGCGAACACAGCTCTGCAGCAAAATAAACGGGCAAAGGAAAAAGGGGGAGGCAAATATGTGCAAAAAATATAAAGCAATGTTCCATAAAGAGCGTGCAAAGGGAGCGTGTCCTGGCTCTTCCCCAGCACTTCCCCGGCGTCCTGTGGCTCAGCCCCACAGGCCGCCGCGGTGACCCGCTCCTCCGGCGGTGAGACCGGCCGTGCTTTGCTCTTTAAGTACCTCTTTAGCAAAGTTGCCGTCGTTTTTGTTTGAAAGCAAGGATGCTCAGTGCACTGACTTGAGTCGCGACCGCCTGTGCCCCAGCCTGGATTTATTACACGTAGCCTTTGTACTGAACCCCTGCCCGACCCACGGGCGCACCTTCAGGCGAATGAATTAGAAATCAGTTTTGTCATCTAATTTCTGTACAAAAACGACACCTCGCATATCGTTGTGCAGCTCTGCTCGTCCCGTTGGGCTGAACCTATGCCCTGGCACCGCTTGGGGGGGGGTGTCTCCTGCCCGGGGTCAGCAGGACCCTCTCCGCGGCGAGTCTGTCCCGCTCCTGCGCTGCAGGGCACGGGAGCGGATGAAGATGCTCCCGCTATCCGCATTCTTTCTCCCCCGGGCCCCGAGGTGGCCACAGCCCCTCACCGTCCCCTCTTCTCCCGCAGCCCTGAGAACTCCCCGGCCGAGTGCCCAGCCCCGGTTGGGGTGTCCCCGTCCGACTGCCCCCCCTTTTTCTCCGCCCAAGGACCACCGGAGAGCAGCACTTGGCTTTACCTTTCTTGTCCGCCTTGGCCTCCTTGGCGGAGTCCATCTCCACGTAGCTTTTCACATAGTAGGACCCGGGGAAGGCGGCGGCTGTTTTGGCGGGGGGCGGCTCGGGCAGCTCCTCCCGCAGGTCGGGCAGCGCCGGGGGCTCAGCGCTGTAGGTCTCCTGCTTGAAGGTGGCCAGCATGCAGGAGGGGGAGGCCAAGGAGGAGAGCTCCATGGAGGCCAGGCCGCTCTGATGCTGTTCCAGGTTCAAAATATCCTTGACCGAGAAGGGTGTCGTTGTCACAGGGCTAGGAAACATTGCGGAGGAGAGCGGGGCAGCGGCCGGAGCCCAGGGTCATGGAAAAGTAGGTGAGGAGCAGCCAACGTGGAGCAGTGGTGGAGCGTGGGCTCACGGAGGGGGCACATAGCATTCCCGCGGGTAGCCTTGACTTGTGCACTGAAGGCAGGTAGGACCAGACCATAAGGGAAAGGAAGGAGGGACTAGACAGTTTTTGGGTGACTTTAGCTTTCTATTGGCCAACATTGCAGTGATGGTATGAGAGATGCAAAGTTCCATGTCACCTAATATAGTAATACATCTCAAAAACATCTCCGCTCATTTAAAGGGGCGGCACTACATTTATCCAGCTTTCTGCGCTGAGTTTGTTCATCCATTAAAAAAAAAAGAAAACAGAACGGCCTAATGTGTACAAAGGCACTATCTAACACTATCTGTCATACAGTCAGATTAAATAAACAGGCCGGGAGGAAACCATCAACTAAATATGTGCTGATTTCATATTTTTTTCTAAGCGAGAGAACAAGAGGTTTCGTTTTTAGTATTCTGCAGTATCCGATCGCAGGAACTAGAAATCGGGAGTTCACTGCTGTGTGAAGCGCGTTCAAGGGGAAATCCGCGCTTGGGGTTTATACAGATATTCTCAAACAGCACAACGCTCGCAAAATGCAGCTGATAGGGGAGAGCCCCGGAACAAGCCCTGCCTGGCTTGGGAGAGGGAAATGCCGACTGAGTTTTTCTCCCGCCTGTTTGCAAAGCTTTCAAACAAACACACCCCCAAACCAAAATCAAAACCCCAGCACAGTTTGGGGAAAAAATAATAAAAAACAAACCAAAACAAGGGCGGGTTGAAGGCGTTGCAAAATATAGAGCGGAAGGCGAACAGTAAGCCAAAGCAATGCCACTTGGGCTGCCGTGGGCAGCCAGGGCTGGCCGCGGTGCTGGCCAGGTTCCCGCAGCTCGGTGGGCGCACGGCTGCCCACGGGTCCCGGGTTCACGGGACTGAGGTGGGCGCTCGCTCATTTAACTCGCGTGGAGTCGCTGAAATAAACCTTAGCGGCCAAGTCGCAGGTTGAGGAGGGACATTACGGCGCTTTTTAGGTTCGGGGGTGGGGACGAGAAAGAAAATAAATTTTAAAGGATCTCTTTCCAGCACCCGGCTGAGAGAGGCACGGGATGGTTTCGGCCACGGGCGGTGGGAGCCTAAGAAACTCTGCAGGGATGCGGTGAGCTTGGGGGTGCCTGGGTCGGGCCCTGCTCTGGGAGACATCTGGGTCGCAGTTGTGCAAATCCTTCCTCTTCCCGTAGAAAGAGACCCTCCGAGGTGGGTGGAAACGTGAGCACCTGCCCGCAGCTGCCCTTCCCGGGCTGCTCGTCCTGAACGGACCTGCCGCTGCCTCCCTTGCCACTTCCCCGAGAGATTTTGTGCCTCGGCACCCTCGGGCTCCCTTCTGGAGAATTTAATTCGGGATGTTTTTGCTGTGACTCGCCCTGCTCCCCGGGGATCGCTGGCGCTCGCAGTCCCACGCTGCAGACGCCTGCGGGTGTCCTGTGAGCGCTTTGTTAGAGAACCAGATCTGGATCTTGCGGTGACAGTCGGAGCGATCACGGTGTACGGGGAGGCCTGAAACACTGCGATTTAATGAGGGGAGGGGTTGGCCAAGCGGACATCTACCTCTTCGCGGCTGTGCTTTCTGCAGAATTCCCTGGGAAGCAACTCGGAGGGGATGTTCCTCGGTTCCAGAAGGGGTGAAGCGCCTGGGGAAGGTGGATGCAGCTTCGGCAGCCCGGCTCAGGAGAGGGGCCAGCGGCGGGACTTGGCCGGGTGTCTGGGGCATCCCTTGCCCTCTGGACTGCCCGATGGGCTTTCTAACCTCTTTGCCTCCTTTTTATTGAAAGCTAATGGGGGTACGTTATATAAATACTAAAATAACGAAGCGATCCCGATCCTTCCCAAACCCAGAGCCGCGTCCGCAGGTTCGTCCGCCTTGGCGACATCCGCCTCCCTCGAGACGGGAGAAACGGCGTCCAGCGCTCCCTTCCTCCATTCTGGGCCCAAAACACCCTTCCCAGGTCAGACTCATAGCTCGAACGGCAGTGTCTGCCCAGGAGGTTTCCCTCTGTCCGACCTGGCACCCGCTGGGCCCGGGTCGCATCCCGGCGGGGAGGCCCCGCTGCGGGCTCCGTGTCCGCCGGGCGGGCACTGTCGGCCGTCAGTCCGCGATTCATTGAGGATTGACGGGCTTTCCCTCCAGCCCCCCAGTCATACGGCGGCTCCCGATCGATGTGGGCCCGGCTGCAGAGGGTGGAAGTGATTAATTGAACGATAAGCCGGAGCTATCATTTGGAATGTCATTAATGCGTCGGGGAGACATTCATTGGAGACAGACAGCGTTATCTCCGCTTTATCTTCAACAATGCATCACTTTTAATACTGAGGTTTAGAAACAAATGGGGGCTTTAGCCTTAGCCCTTCTCTTCGTGTTTATATTTTTGGAAGAATCACAACTAGTGGGAGTCCCGGGCTCGGCCCCCTGATAAATGAACATTAGCACTTTTTAGAACTACTGTATCAACAAAAAGAGCTGCAGGGCCGCAATAATTGGTGAAAAAGCAAACACTCCGCAAAGAGAGGCCAGGTCTGCTCTGTGTCCGGCTGATTGATGAATAAGTTACTGACATACAGCAGCTCGAGGACTTTTCCGGGTTGGGGCTCAGCACCCATCCTTTCCCCCTTTCCCACCCCCTCTTTCTTTCTTTCGTGGTGCTCTCTAGCAGCGCGCTGAGTCAGCCTCCGACTGTCCAGCGCGGGGGACAAATGCGACCTGTTCACCGAGCTCCGCAACCTGCTGCCAGCCCTCAGGCTCCGCACTCGGTCCCCGTCCTGAGCCTCGGGCCAGGGATGGAAGGGAGGGATGCCCCGCACCCTGAGCTCTCCCTCACCGCTTTTACCTTCTGCGGGGTCCTTTTCGATTGCGTTTTTTTAACAGGCAAAAAAAGAGTAAAGGGAGACAGAGCCCCGGAGATGCGCCCTGAAACACCTTCTCCAGCCCGCCCATCCAGCTGGGATGCAGGGCCTGCGGATGTATGGGGGGGTGAGACGGGCAGAGCAAAGGCGCTGTTGTTTTTCTGGCTGGCAGATAAAAACGGTGGAGGGTGTCCTGTTCTCCCCCCGCCGCCTTCATACGGTTTGCCGGTTGCTTTCGCTGCTCCCTCAGGACTGAGCCTGCCCTGGTCCCCTGTGCCCTGAGCCACCAGAAAAGCTCCTCGCAGGCGAGGTTTGTCTTCCACACCCGCTCGGGGCTTCTCTCTGTGATTGCTAAATGCGATTCCTGTCGTGTTTATTGTGGAGTGTTGTTTTTTTTTCTTAAAAAAAAGACACCAGAAAGACTTACAACTTTTCTTGCTGAAAACAAACAAATAAACCCCAAAAAATTCTAACCCCGCAATTAACTCCGGAGAGCACATCCTCTCTCCCCCTGAGCTTTCGACACCTCAGACTGTTTAGAGAGAGATGGGACCTTTTAAAAAACTTTTCCTCTTAATCCCAGTCGGTTAAGATGTCCAGAGCCCCCTCCCGCTCTAATTCCCGGCTATCTCCCGGGGACTTTGTTTATACCTCGCCAGTAACCGCCGGGGTTTGAAACCTTGTCACTAATTGAGTGCTAACACTTCAGGTGCTATAGATTTGTTAAGAGCCAGTAGTCCAGAAATAGCCTATTAGGCTTTCCTTGCGAGAACCTGTGCCAGTCTCTCGGTTCTCATCGTGGCTGTGGAAGCCGCTGAGACCCCGGGATCTCTGCGGGTCCCCGAGGGCTCCCCAGGGTCTTATGGTCAATTGCTCTTTTCAAAATGCTTGGGAAGGGATGCTGCAAATCGGTGAGCCCTGGCTGAATAAATGCCCCCTGCGGGACCGCTGTGCTGCTGCGCGTGTCCTCCGTGGCGTGGTACTATCGGGGGTCCCCGAAAACGTCTGAGGGTTGCGAGGGGCGATTGGAGCCAGGGAAGGTTTTGCTTTCACCTCTCTTGAATTCTGCAGAGGAAAATGATTTTGGAGCTATCCAGGCGCTCCACCTGGACACAGCTAAAAACCTTCTCCTTTCGTTACTACCTTTTTTTTTTTTTTGNAGTCCTTTCAAACTGTAACGAAGCTCGCCTTTCCGGCCGTCAAAAAAAGAGTTTTGACCTTGAGGTGCAGCTGGTTTTGATGAGGGGCCTCCCCTCTGCCCGGCGCTCGGGACCGCTGCGCTGCGAGCCGGGTGGCTCCGACAGCCCCGCTCCCCGGCGGCGGGGCAGGTGCCGGGCTCTGAGGCTACTGCCTGCCGCTGTCGGATCCCAGCTCCTCCCGCCGGGCACTTAGGAGATCGTCGAGCCCCTTCCCTCCGTTCAGACCGGCTGGAGAGCTCGGATGCAGCCGGGCAGGCTGGTGCCAGGGCACAGCAAGGGAATGCGGCAGCCAGACATAACCGAAGTGCCTTCCCTTTGTTTCAGGACAATTTATCCAAAGCTCAGAATAAACCTCTCCGTTGTTGTTTCGGTTTGGCACCCCCAGCCCCGCTCCTCTGGCAGGCCGGGGCAGTGCGGGGAGCGCGCCCGGGTGTGGCCCGCTCACCTCTTTCCGCCTCCGTCGGTGACTCGGGTGGGGTCACTCGGGCAGGGGCACTTGGTTAGCAAATGCAACAGTGGAGTTTCCCCTCCTGTCCTGGGCTCCGTGCCTGGAATCTGACAATTATTCTGGTTCTTGCACCTCGGGCGCTTGGAAGGGTTCTTCCCCCCGCGGCTGAAGCCAAAGCTGGGAGCGGGGCCGATAAACGAAAAGCTTTAATTTTACCCTGCCCGTAAACTTTTTTTAATGCCTATGACTGCGCTGGTGAAGGGAGAGAGATGAGGTTTCGCCGTCCTTCCCGCCGCTCTCTGCCCGTTCCCGGGAAGCGGTTGCGTTATTAGCCCTTGTCCCAGACTTGCCGGTTTTCTGCGCTCCAGAAAAAGCTTTTTAATGCGTCCAGGTGATACCAAAAGCTGTTGTTCGTTGCGTTTCCATGGGGAACGCACTCAGGGCAGGAGCAATATGATATTTTTTTGAGACGGGGAATTAAACGATTGAAGAGACTTTCACGTCAATGCGACAACGGTTTGGCACACGCGTCCTGCGGCCAGGACACACCGGAGTCTGGCGATGTCAGGAAAACGGTTTTAAAAACGAAATAGCTTTTAGGCGCTGTGCGGTCTGGGCTGTTTCGAAGGACAAATCTCTAAACGCTGCAGGGCTTTGGCCCGATCTGCTTTCCCTGGGCAGAGGGTTCCCACCGGCTCCGGAGGAAACGGGAGCGGCGCTTGGCCGGAAAGCCTGAAACCGCCACAAGATTTCAGGGTATTTGCAGCTTGTCTGTCCGCACGATGTTTTCCAGAGGAGATAAAGGTCCGACTTCTCAGATACTTCCTGCTGGCCGTGCAAATCCGATCCGTCTTGCGATGTCACCGTGCGCGCTTGGCGCTCCCCGGGGCGGGGGCCGAGCCGAGTTTAGGGCAGCGGGCAGGGCCGGTCAGGGGGAGCCACCTTTAACGTGTGGCGGTGTTTGGCCTTTATTTCTCTTAAAAATGGTTTATCCCCCTACACATCCCCGCGGAGATGAGGGCCCATCCGCCCTCCCAGCACCTCCCTGCCCAGGGGTGCCGGCTCAGCCCCACCGGGCTGCGGCAAGTTCTGCCCGGGACCTGCGAGTTCCCTCAGCGCTCCCGCAGCAGGACCCATCCCGGATTCTACCCTCTGGAAAAAACTCTTCCTGATGGGGATCAACTCCGCCGAGACGGATGGGAAGCTGAACCCGGGCGAGTAGAGTTACAGAGCCCTGACCCCCACCTCCTCTGCGGCGTCTCCCAGTCGAATCCCCTTTTCTCCGGCAATGCCCAGCCTATGACCCTCAACCGGAGAGGAGAGGCATGAAATCGGCTGCTCCAGGGGCGAACGAAGGGCGGAAGGGGCTATGCGTCCCTGTCCCTTTCCCCGTCCATGTCAAGCTGCCACCTCCTTGTCCCGCGGGGCCTTGTCAGGATGGCCGGCTCTGCCTTCCCTTCTCGTCCCCTTGCTCCAGAAAGGTCAATTCCCGGGACGGCCCCGTTCGTTTTTCCGCACTTAGCCCAGGGACCCTCACCGCTGTATTGCAAAATCCCCCGCCGGTCCCCAGGGTGATGCTCTTGGTGGAAACGACGCGCCTCTTCGAGGTTATAATAAACAATTTTTTAAAACCACATCAAATCCCGCAAACATACCAAACTCCCTCCAAACGCAACAAAAAACCCCACAACAGATCAACTTCAAAATAAAAATAAAATTAAAAAAAAGAAGGAAATGAAGGATACCCCCCTAACCCGGGGCTCTGGTACCCGAGTTTATTTTTTGCCCAGAGACTGGGTTTGGTGGAGCCGGTTCCTCCTTTCCCACCCTTGAGCCCCGCGAACAGAGGCACCGGGAAAACAGGCTCCGCGCAGCCCCTCCGGCAGTTCAGCCCCCGAGCAGGATCAGGACTGTGAGACCTTTTTTTCTCGAAGTGGGGCAGTCATCCGTATTTGGGTTTTCTGGTGGTCTGACGGGAAATGGGTCGATTTCTCCAAATGGTCCTGTTGCTGCATCCTCTCCGCAAAGCTAAAACTTTGGGTGCTCCCAAGGCTTGTTATGCAGAGAGAAAAACGACTGGGAAAAATCCGTGCAAAATTGAAATATATAAGATGCAGAAACCTGCAAATACATGCACGGGAAAGCATTTTCATCAGCCTGATGAATGTACAATTCACCGAACATAAAACACAATATATTTCAAGAAAAAAAGAGTTGAAAGAAACGAAAATCTTGTAAAAGTTCTTCTAAATTTTTACCTTTTTAAAAAAATATTCTATTTTCTGGGTAAAAATCGCAAGTTTCAGACGTCTTCCAAGTCCTTTTTTCCTTTTTCTCTTTCTTTTTTTTTTAAATTTCAAAGTCATGCCACATAATAAAACCAGATCTGCATTTTTATTCCCCAAATCCTGCATTAATTATCAGCAGTAGAGGGAAATGCACCAATTAAACGCCAGCCTTTCTTTTTTATTTTATTTTTTCTTGGTGGGCCGGTAATACAGCAAAAAGAAGAACCGGAGGAAGGGAGGGCGAAGAGCCCGCGGTGCCTCGGTCCTTTCCTTCCCTCTGGTTCCGAGCGATCTCCGCTCCTTCCCAAGCCCAGCCACCGCCGCCTTTCCTACTTTTCAATTCAAGAACAAAAAACAATCCAAGCAAAACGTACGAAACCTTAAACACCCTTATATTTCACGGACGGGATTTATTTCCTACAGAACTGAAATGTTTTGGGGTTGGCTGTTGGCGTTTTCTTATTCTTTTAGACACTGTTGTCCCGGACGGTCCTCGGAGCTTACTTTCTCTTTTTAATTACACCGTATGTTTCCGAAAGCTAAAATTAGTGAGAGGAGCCGGCGGGGGCCGGTCCGCGCTGTTTTTGGGAAGGGAGAATCCATGGGAAGGGATGAATCTCGAGGAGCTGCCCGGGGGAAACCCCAAGGGGGCAAGGGGGAAGGGGCTGGCCGGATCTTGGCTGGGCTGGGTGTCGCCCGGGGGTGTCTGGAGCCAGGAAGGCTGCGAGCTTCCTTCGGAGCTGATTTCGTAATCCAGGACAGGGATCTCCAGCTCCTGGTTGTGTTATTGCTGAGCTCAGTCTCCTTGCAACCCCTGGGATGCATGTTTCTAGAGCTCTGCAGATCCAGCGTTACATGACCACAGGGATGCACATTCCTGGGGCAGCACCTGCTACAAGTGGAGGAGAGAGGTAGTACGGGGATGGTGTTCCTGGAGAAACATGACTTGGGCCCATTTTCCAGGTCCTGTCTCTCCAGCTGTCTGAGGCAGTGATTTGGGAAAAAAAAACCAAACCTGGGGAGGCAGTACAGCTCCTTGGGGCACCTTCACATTGAAGGTTAGAGCCTGTCAGAAAACAGAAAACATCCTTTCCTCCCATTTCTGTTGTGTGGTTTGTTTGGATTTTTTTTTTTTGACCCTGTCCCACTGCAGTTTTAACATGCAGCCTTGATCAGAGCTCAAGAGGATATTTCCTCCTCCAGTTTTTCTCTGGGCAAAGAGGCACCAACAGATTTTTTCCATAATGATGAAAACATCTGGCCATCTCTGAGCTGTCAGGCTCTGCGTTGCTTCTTCCCAGATGCCTTCCCCTCTCCAGCCCTGCAGCCACTCCAGCGCAGCCCTGCAGTGCCCAGGACACTCCCGACCCCCAGCTCCAGCTCAGATATACTTGACACTGTGTGCACAGGGGGACTGAAGCCTCCAGGATCCACGCTCCTTGGATGTGGAAACACATTTTAGGCACAGCTAGCCCGGGGAGATGGAAATTTCTACCCTCAATTTTTATTTTCTGAGGCTTTTTCCCTTCACTGTGTCCAAGAGAAGTTGTTTCCACCACTACCTCCATATGTGTAGTTCAGAATTAGCTGCCTCCAGCTGTCCTGTTTGGCAGAGTCCATTCCAGAGAAGGGAGGCACATCCATGCTTTCAGCCAGAACACTGATCTCTGCTGCTCTTGCTGTCAAAACATGGTAAAAATGTGCCCTTGGTTTTGTGTATTTCAGAGCTGGATTATGCATCCACTTTTAAGAAAAGTAAAAAGACAATAAACCCCCCCAAAAGAGAAATAAGGAAATATATAAGCACTTATTCAATAAGATCCTAATGTGCTGGTCAAATTTTAAACATCTGAATGATGTGGATCACTCATTTATTTGAAGTATCATAACAGAACTGAGGTGAAAAATGAGAAACTTTATTACATATTGTGATTTAAAAGAAAAAAGTCATGAAACCAAACTGTTCCTGAAAAGTGAACAAAGGTATATCCAAGTGGAATGACTGAAAAAATAAATATGTTCTTAAGCCACAAGAAAACACTCTCAAAGATGCATTTGTCTCCAATAGTCAGAACAGCCTGAGCCCTGTCTAGAGCAACTCTCAGAATTTCAGCATATAAAAGGAAAGGGGGGATGTCCTATGTTTAAAAATATGACTTTACTTAGTCCCAAGAAAGAATAAACAAAGCAAATACAAAATCCTAAATGTCTCTAGAGAAAAAAAAGTGTTTAACCACAATTCTAAACTATCCTCTTCCTTGTCTCTCCCCACATTTTAAAAAATGGACAACTAACAGCCAAGCTCCAAGGCATTGTGTCATATTCCAGACACTCTAGCTTTGCTCTCATTGATGCCAAAGTTCATAAAAGAACAATAATATTTATAAAATATGAACCTGATCCAGTAGTTCACATTTAGGCTACACTCTGCACTTAAGGTGATGGAAGCTGTGGCAAAACAGTGTTGAAAATGACGATGTATCTCCTCTCCTGGGAACTTAAATTTCATCAGGGACGTGAAACCTCTGCTGGGCTGATCCTTGGCTGTGTTAGTGCTGAGGCTTTTGGTGTTGTGCAGGAGGAAGCAGTGGACTCATCACTGCTGGTGCAAGATCTGTTGGAAAAAGTGTATATCCATTTGCTTAGTTGACTCTCTCTCTTGTTTTCATTCCTACTACATTTGTTCTGAACGAATTGTTAGAATTATGTGGATTAAAGTTCCTGTAGGATAAAATGTCCTGCAATATGGATTTCTACACTACAGTTTTATGAGTGTAAATGCTATTGCTTCTGTGTATATTTTTATTATAAGCTCCGATAGCACTGGATTAAATCTGTATTTTGAAAAAGCCTTTTGTATGACTGGAGTCACTATGAACTGCTTTTTATATGTATCACATATAAGCAAAAATTGAGGCAAGAGGGACTTGGTGTGAGCTGCAAAGTTCAGGCCCTCGACACTGAGGATGTGACTCTGTTGTGTACATTCCCTGTAGGGCTTTTGGGTTTATTTCAGCTTTGCTTTTTTCCCTGAAGCCTTGTGTCTCCCAAAGTGCACAGGATGCACAGTGGTTGTGCAGCAAGCAGCCATTCAATATTTAGTTTTATCCTTCTTGTTGAGCTCCCAGCCTTGTTCCATAGCAAGATCCTAAACCCCAGACACAAAGCATTTCAGTTCCTCTTTCATTTCAGGGATCTCCGAGTGCTTTGGAGGTATGAGAGGTTCTGCCTTTGCCTATCCCATGTGTGGGGAGGAAATAATGCAGGAGTTTTACCTCTGGATTTAAAGTGCAGGGTTTGAAGTTAAGAGCACCCATCGATTTGTGGTACTCCATGTGACATAGCTGCATTGTGAGTTAAAAGAATTTTTGATGTTAAAAGACACTACAATCTTCCAGACATGGAGAAAGCCTGGAGAAATTGCTGTTTAGCAGGATGAGGGGTAACTTTGTTACGTTTAGGGTGATTCTCATGTAGGTAACAAAAATGCCAGGTCCTGGGTGCAAAGTTCAAATGTTTTCCTAAACACAGAGGTGTGCCACAGTCTCTCAAAGCAAAGATCCAGAGGATTTTTATGATGTGTAATTTACCAGCCTTGCTTTCCCTCAAGATCTTTCAGAAAGAAACCCCCCAAATGTTCCAAAATAATGCCATGTACCATTTTGGCTCAGCTGCTAAAACGTGCTCATGAAATAGAAATAATGGAATTGTGAGGCAAGTCTCCACTGAGTGGGAGAGCCTGGTCTGTCCAGAAGGAGCCACTGTGTCCTTGGGCTGCTATCCCTCTCTCTGTGGCCAAGTGCATCTTGTGGGATCTGCAGTGCTACTGGGCAGCCCCCAGGGCTTGCAGGGTTTGGGCCAGGGGGTCCCCAGGCTGTGGATGCAGACTGTGAGCAGGAGCCTTTGGCTGTTGCCTGAGAATCTGGGTGTCCTTGGGAGCACTGAGGAGCATCAGGAGAAAATAACCTGGGGCATGAAATCACAAAAAAAAGCCCAAACTGGAGCAAAATGTCCTGCAGCCCTCAACAGCCATGGAATTCCCCTGTCTTTGTCTAGCTGAGAGCAGGTTTTACCTGAGGCCATTGAGCAACAGGAATGAGATGCTGTCTTCAGCTGACCAGCTTGGGAAGCTTTTGTGTATAAACAAACAACAGGCAAAAAAAGGAGCTTACCTTGTGTAAATGCACTGAACTGATGGTCTACAAACTGTCCTCCCACTCAGCAGCCCCTTTTTGTCTGGGGTGAGCAAATCTGCTGCAGACAGTTGCCACCAACATGTGCATCTGCCCAACCTGCAGTCACTAGGACTGTTCTATAGCTAGAAAAAAAAGTGAAGCTCCTCACTTGCTTTTTGTTTACTTTTCCTTTTGTAAAAGTTAAAGCCATCTTCGAGTGAATAGTCCATCTGTACAAACTTTTAGCATCCTGCCTACTGCTTTTTACAGGGAATAAAATCTCAGTCTGTTTTGTATCAGCTCTGTCTGGTTTTGGACATCCCATCCTTGGAGTGAGTTTACTTTTATCAGTCATAGTGGGATATATTTCTGATGGGAAACACCATCCTTGGGAACAGAAGCTGTTACCTCATCAGAAAGGTGTTAGGTGGGCCCAGCTTTTGATCACTTCATTTTGATCACTGCTGTGGCAATAGCATGACCAATACTCCAATGCATCCTGTCAAACCCATCCCTTTCTCCTTTCTACCATCGAAGGCTTGAGATAAGCAATAGTGAGATGTCTGTCTGGCTGATGGAACCAGCAGTTTCTGGTCTAATCCATGCTGGGCTACAGCACAAGTGTCTACCATGGATCACAGAGTAATATGTTTTATACAATACATGCTGGTGGGTAAATTTAGAGTTGACAAGTCCCTTCCACATTGGAAGACTCAAGGACAGTCCTATCAGGTGGCAACTGGCTGGGGGAGTATTTATAATCCATTTGCTGACTGGAATTAATATGAACCTGTCATCCCTTGTGCCACTTGGGAAACCACGTAACTGAGGGCTGATGATGCCAATAGCTGTTGGTGATCCTTTTTGGCAATAGCTGAACATGTTTTTCTCAACTGATTTCAGAAAGAAAGTTGTCACTGAGATAAAGCACTGTCTGGATCCTCTTTTTAATGAGCTCTGCAGACTTGAGGAAATGGGACATTTGACACGGCCGGTAGATTGTGGCCTGGGTGCAGCCAAAGCCCAGCTGGTGTGTCCGAGGAGCTGACAGCTGTCTATGGAGCAAACTCACAGTTTCTTTGCTCTTATTGCAGAGCAGCAGCTCATGCTTCTGTCGGATTTTAGCAGGTAATGCACTCTGTTATCTGTCCTTGCATACATGGAACGGGGTCTTACCCTGTGCTAATCAGGTGACATACAGTCTGGGCAGGTTCTCCAGGAAAGAGAAATTCTTGGCTCTTTTTCAGCCTGAACCACATATTCAATCAGTCTTTCCCTACCTGTTTGATGAATGCCTTGATGTAGTTCCTTACCTCTATCATTTGGCTGTTTTATATGTTAAAAACAGCTGTGAGTTTTATCCACAGGAATTCCGTGTAAATTCTTTACTCCCACAGCGGGGAGGTCTGCGGGCTGTGAACAGACAAACCCCCATGTGCTCCTGTTCAACAGCCACCATGGGGTGGGAGCTATTGCTGTCTTGGGAGAAACAAAAACTGTGTACCAAAGTTTCCTGGCAAATATCATCCCTTGGCCTCGCTGTTGGGTAACTCTGTGCTAATATTTGTGATCCAGCACCCCTAGCACACATTCTCCTCTGATTGCAGCCTCTGCAGAGCTGTGTAAGGAAGGCTGCTTCAGGATGCCCTGCAGAGCAAGTCCCAGCCTGATGTACCTGTGGTGGCTGCTGAGGAATCCCTGATGTGACGTGGCAGCAGAAGGGAAAGAGATTGTGGGTAGAGCCATGGGGTGTGTGTTTTGATTACAGGCAGTCCAGGAGGACATTAATTTCAGAGTGGGTAGCAGCCTTTATTTACTATCTGGCAGGAGCCAGTCATGTCTGCAGCCACAGACAGCAGAGAGCATTTGAGAAGGGGTCAAAATGGTGACATGACCCTGTTGGTCTCCTCAATGTTGATGGGAAGCTCTTTGGAGCACAATCTGTTTTTTAGTGTGTGTTTGTGCAGCACTTGCACCCCAGCACAATCCAGACTGAGCTTTTCCTTCACTGAAACAGTTGTCAGGCATTGGAAGGGGCTGCCCAGGGAGATGGTGGAGTCCCCATTCCTGGAGATGTTCAAGGAGTGACTGGACATGGCACTCAGTGCTCTGGTCTGGCTGACAAGGTGGTGATGGGTCACAGGTTGGACTCGATGATCTTGAAGGTCTTTTCCAGCCTCAGTGACTCTGTGATTCTGTAACCTGTTGTAACAGCGTTTATTTAAAATATTCATAAATAACCAATGCAAATACTTTGCAACACTGTTTTCCTGTTTATTGGCAGCCATTTAGGTTTTATTTTAGGCTGGCTTCTGAGGTGGTCAATTGCTAATAGGAAAAATAAATTATAGGTAAAAACTTCAGTGAAAATTGTGGACAGTTTTCTGGCTGTTGGAAACAAAGTAAAGTGATTTGATGATTTAAAATTTTTTCCTTAGGCCTCCTACTTGGGTGGATTTAATAAATGGCAATAAAAGTTGGGACTAATATAGCTAAAAGGAATTTTATAAAATAATTAATTTCTTTTCAGTTTTGATGTTTATTTTTGCATTTCATTCTGTTCACAAAGGTGAAAAGACTGCCTTTGTCTTTTCTTCTACTTAATTACAAACCTCTTTCCTTGGAAATACTATTTAGCCACAATTTATCTCCAAGCAATAAAAGTCCTGACACTTTTTATCCATTATTAACATACTTTGTCACTGTCCACCCAAATTTTAGACCCAGAAAAGTAAGTCCTTTGAGGAAAAAGCCTTATTTAGGGGTGGTACTCTGGAGAATTTTCTGACAAATAATGAGGGGCTGGTGGCATTCCCCAGGGAGCTGCTTGTCCTCTGCTTAATCCTCTGAAGTCCCTCAGCCTGGAGGGCCCCACTCTCTCCTGGCACTGCGGTTCTCTCTCAGCCTTGGCTGTGCAGCTCGTTGCCCATCCCAGATGGACATGACCAGGTTTCAGAGCTCCACCACCAGTGTGCTGGGACATTTGGAAAAAAGATCAGAAATCTGGCCTGAAGTTTCCAAGCTGGGTCTTAGATTTAATTTCCTATTTTCTGCCCATAGACTGGGTGGAATTGGGACCGGATAGTTTCAGAGGCAGTGCAGGTCATTGGATGACACTGTTTTTCCCTGCCTGTGTCTCCAAGGCTCTGTGGATGCACTGCTGGCTGAGCACAGACACTGCAGTTTAGTTCTTAAAAGTTTCAGATGCTGCTTCTGAAATGAGCACAGGCTGATGCACAGGGAGAATTGTTGTTCCTTTAGGATAGTCTACATTGTCTTTTGACTCCTACATCCTCCTGAAATGGGAGGTTTTGCCCCTGAGACCTCTCAGCTTTTTGCAGTTAGGTTTTATTTTATTTTAAAACAAAATTTAATTGACTGTAGTTGTGCCTGCTATATCTGAGGAGGATCTTGCATCCTACAGTTTCAACTGAAAGTTCCTGAAAGTTTTAAATGACATTCCAGACAGGCTTGGTGGGCTTAGGGCAACTAAAGTAACTGTGGATAATATACAGAATTGACCACTTAGCCTCAGACTGTATGGAAAGGGATATAAATCTTTCTAGTTTGACATATTGCAGGCACATAGAGAAACCTGTACTGTAACCCACAGCTTGCTTCACACCAGATCTTTTCACTGTCTGAATTTGACTTCAAGCCCATACACATTTCAGAAGAGAACCATATTCTGCATCCCTAAATCACATGAACTGCTGGAAGCTGGCACAGATTTGTCCCCAAACGGAAACCAGAGAAAAGGCTTAATTCCAGAAAAATCTGTTGCCAGATGGTCATTTTGAGCAGAAGAAAAAGAAAATGTTAAGTACTGCTCTGCTTTGAATAGTGGTTTCATAAATGCAGCTTAATGCACAGTAATGTTGTTGGTTGTTCTTTCCAAAGTAGTGTCAAGAGGTGGATGTGTATAAATTATCAACATGTCTGTTCCCTGAAATTAATGGGAAAGACATGTTTAAACCCCAGACTTTTAAATTCTTGTATATTGCAACTCCTTGTACTCTTCTCTGCATAAAAATCCATGTACCACTTGTTATTGACCAGTTCACAGGTCCTGATATTTGTCTTGGATTTTTTCAGGTATCTATTTCTCCTAGTGTTTTTTCTGGCATCACAGTTAAGCAGGCAGGTCTATAATTGGGATTGCTGGGATAATTCCATAATTGCCTGATTCCTCTAGTCCTCTGCTTTTGAGGAGAGACACTACCTTTGCCCTTTGCCCGTCTGCTGGTATCTCACCTGTCCCTCACAAGTTCACTAATGGCTGAGATAACTGGCTCCCCGAGTACCCAAGGATAACATTCCTCGGGGACAGCTGATTAGGAAATATCCCTCTTTCCAGCTTGTTCTGTCACAGCTCAAAATTGAGCTCCCACCCTGTCCCTGCTGTTAGTTGTGGTCACTGCTGATGCTTTAGAAGAGCCAAGACCAGGGGGGAGAGCGCTGAGCATCCCCCAGGGATGTGTTCCCCATGTAGCAGCTGATGCTCTTTCCTGCTTTTTACAAGACTGTGACCAGAGAGTGGTTAAACCACCTTTAGAGGAGCTAAACAGAAACCATCAGTGTGCAAATGTTAATGAATCAAGCCTTGTAAGAACAATTAAGCTGTTTCTCTCCTGCGCCTGGAGCTCCTCCCCTTCTTACCTGCAAGGGGGAGTGTCAGGGGATGGACCAGGCTCTGCCTGGGGGTCCCCAGCAATGGGACAAGGCGCAATGGGCAGAAACTGATGTTCCACCTGAACATGGGAAAGAACTTCTTTGCTGTGCAGTGATCAAGCACTGGAACTGATAATCCAGAGAGGGTGCGGACTTTCCCTCACTGGGGATATCCCAGAAGCATCTGGGACACGGTCCCGTGCCATGTGCTCTGGGATGACCCTGCTTCAGTAGGGAGGTGCGACCAGTGACCCACTGTGGTCCCTTCCAACCTGTGATTCCAATCCTGTGATTCAGTGATACCTGCTTGGTGAAGGAGCTGCGGTGCTTCCCCAGCCCCTTTCTCTTCACCGACATGTGCGGCGCAAGGTTGCCTTCAAGTGAAAGCAGAAAGGTACTGCAGGGAGGGAGGGATGAGGGTTATGGTTATCTAGAACGACTGAAGCAAATCTGGGCGCTGTGCTCCCAGCTGAAGCTCTGGGGTTCAGAGGACAAGAGAGTTTGTGAATAAAAAAAGACACAGGAACAAACCTACGCCCCAATAATTTGAGAACATTTACGTAACCTTTGTAATTCTGACTAGAATCTGTGACTTGCACAGCTCTCTGAGTTCGGAGACAGTTTGTACTCCTTTCCCATTGCTGCACAGAGATCCGGGCTGTGGCTTTGTGGGAAGAGTTGGTGTTGCCAAAAGGAGTCAAAGTTTCACCTTTGAGAATCAACACACGACATGGTGACTGTCCTCAGCCTTCCTGTGGTTAAACACAGGGCTTTCTTTAGCAGAAATCAGGCTTTGTGTGCACTCACACTGCCTGACACAAAGGGGCAGATTCTCCCTGCAGTGTGAACAAGGATGAGCTTTGCTCTCCTTCCCAGTGGCACACTGCTCTGCTTTTCTTTTAATGGAGAATTAAAAAATCTGATGTCTTGGTGATAATTTTGGTCCATTTGGGTTATTTTTCTCCTAAAAAAATGCAACTAACTTCAGAACTAGTGGCACAAATGGTCTGAGTGTAACTTTCCTGAAAATAACCTTCTTGAACTTTACTTTCTTTTGCTAAGAAGTTTCTTGAAATAATCTTAAAGTTTACTTAGAGTTAGTATCAAGTTTCCACTATTCCAGAGCCCATTGGCCATTTTTTGGAAGTTCTAAATTAATACTCCTCCTATTTTAAGTACTTGCACCTCCTCTGCTGTTATTCTCAGAGTTATATGAGAAATGGAGATACTGACAGGAGAAAGCTGTCCTTCTCCAGAAGTGAGGAAACCAAACTAAGAATGTCATCAAACAAATTGAAAACCTGAAGCAAACACCTTCACGTGCTCTGTGTCCTCTCCCCACCCTTGTCATATCTGATGTTGCTTCAACAGTTGGGAGATAGAAGAGTGTGAAGGGTTATTTTGCTGCTGCTGCCGCCACTGCCACATTTTCAGTTTCATCATTTGCTCTCCCTGATGCTTTAAATCTGCCTGGGAGAGGGTGTGGAAAATCTGGGACTGGGGAACAACCTGTCACAGGTTGTGGAGCCCTATTTGACTTTTTAGACTCCTGCTGCTGCCTCTGTGGGGACAAGTAACACTTGTTTCCTTCCCATTGTGGATGTGGCAGGTTGGTGGCTGCCCGAGGGCTGTGCTGGGAGCAATGCTCATGGGGAGGTTCAAGCAGAGAATTTTGCAGATATCTTGGTTTTAGCTGGATGAAAAGCAGCCACCAGCAAGGGAAGTGGGCAAAAGAGTTTAACAATGAAATACTGAATTCCCCAAGCTATTCCCAAGTTCAGTTGCATTGGGGTTTATCTGGGATGCCAGAGGCCATAACTCACTGTCCCTAATCTAAATCTTCCATCTGTTGTCTGTGTTTCTCCTGGTTGTAACTGCAGCCCAGACTGCAGGTCCTTTGGGTCCACCTTTCTGTGCTGGTGTGTGTGGAAGGTGTTTTCCTCCCTCTTGCTGAAGATGGTGCTACAGAATAGGGAATTGTGTCTCTGGGAGATGAGTGTGTAGTGGGCACTGGGGCCTTCCCTCTTCCCTCCAAAGCCTGTTCTTAGGGCTGTGAGCAGGAGTTGCTGGCAGCACTGGGGGGTCTCAGTGGGGTGGGGTGAAGGAGGGTTGATGAACCCTGACTGTGCTGGGGTGGGCTGGGGATTGCATGTAACTAGCACTGATCCTTCCTGCCCAGGAAAACCAACTAACTGGTGATCCCTCCATCTCCTGCCTGCTCCACAGATAGGGGGATGTTGAAGCAATATGGGTGGAAATCCCTTATCTGCCTTTGCCATGCTGCTGTACCTTTTCCTGCATTGTGCACAGGAGAAGCGCTGCTTTGTTTTGAGCATGGTGGGCTGGCCCATAGCCAAGCGATTCAGGTCACTGACATTATCATGCTTTAAATGGAGGTGTTCAAGTTGTAAGTCCCAGTCCTGCCCCAGACTGATGTGGGTTGTGGTTATTTCCTTGCCAAAATCCTGGTTCACACTGTTTGCAGTCAGACTTGCTGGGTGATGTGCTCTGGTGGATCTCATGGCAGCAGTTTAGGATGTTACTGTCCCCAGTTCCCTGTCTTGTGTTCTTGTGGGACAGGTCAAGCTGCACTTCATGTTCTCCAGTCATAACCCCATAACTTTGGGGTTTGGTTTTTTGGGGGACAAATTGACTTTTGTTAATGGCTTAAGCTGATGTAGGAGCTGGAACTCTTGAACTGGAGGTGTGTGTCCCATGGTGCTGGTTCTGCTCCAGGAGTGGTGACTGTCAGCAAGCCAGAGCAAAATCCTTTGGGGATCTTAAACTGGTCTGCTTTGTTCACCAGGGGATGTAGGTCAGAGCCCTAAATAAAGCCCTTACACTACATTTGTTCTGGGTTTTGCCATACCTGTACACATTTACCTACAGTTATCCAATTTATCACGTGTTTATTCAGCTTCTCAGAAGGAGACTTTATTCTGTAAGAAAACGATATACAGCACCTTTTTTCACTTTTTCCACTTTTTTTTTTGGCAAGACTTGGTTTTCTTTTGTGATTTATCTTGAAATTTATCAGGATTGAAATGTGAATTTAGAAAAGGAGTCATGAGAAGGAATTATTAGCTAAATTTAGCTGTCATACACCTGAAAAATAAAGTAAGTACATAAGGGTCTGTTCTTTGTGTAAAGCTGATTTATTAAGGTTATTTTTAAGTACTGAGTGAAATGAGGTATTTTTTCTGGTCAGGGTCTTCACAGTTTTAGTACTAGCAGAATGTCTTCTGAAAAACTTCTTAATGGCTAGAAGAGGAAAATAAACTTTCCTGCTTTTCAATTTATTTGTTAACACCTGAATGACAAAGTACCTCAATCAGACTGACTGAATAAATCAGAATGAACAATCCTGATTGTTTTTTCCATACTTGCAGTAAAAATTATTTTTATCAAAATCTTGTTGAGCTTCTTGACAAGTTCTGGTCATGGTGTGGCACTTCCACCATTTCAGCAGTTTGACTTTCCTTTAAAATTCTGTAATCATGTTTAATTTGTGCAGTTTTTCTCCATAGTTGAAAGGATGCCAAGAGATGATGATATAATTTTTGATTCTATTTCTAATGTAATTTAAAATGTATATAGGTGAAATGGAAAAAAACCAAAATGAATGAGTTAATGCACATCTATGCTGAGAGCCCCCACTGGCTGCCTATATATAACCCAGCAGTAGTTTGAGGCTGACACTGGTTTTCTGGATGGCATTAGCCTTGACCTGGCAGGATATCTTATTTTCTACTCTCAGCCTCATGACATTTATTCCTAAAACACAGGGCCCTAAGAGTTGCTGTGAGAGGTTTGGCTTTTTCCCTCTGATCCCACAGGACTCTGGCTCCAAATACCATCTGGAGGTGTTCCCCCAGCACCCAGATCTGCAGCCTGGCATGGGGAGAGAGCCTGGCTTGGGGCACAGGCACTGCTCTCTAGTCAATTTTGCAAATTCAGGTGTTCTGCTTGGCCTCCAGCTGCTGCTCCAGAAGGCCACCAGTCTCCAGGAGGTCCTGGGCCATACCTGCCAGCCCTGGGTAGATGTCTTGGATAACAAAGCACATACCAGTTGGTTCCTGACACTTGTATTTTGGCAACAACCCCCTTCCACCTCACACTACACACTGCTGCTGTGCTGTGTGCTTTGAGCAAGTCACTTCTCACTGCTCCTTTCATCCTTTGCTGTGGCTGTTTTCAGCGTCACCTCCTTGGTCCATGGACTCTTGTACCATGTATTTACCTGGATGTGAGGAGGAATACCAAGAGTAGTAATCATGTGGCCCAGAGCCACCTGCCAACTGCAGCAGGTCTGACAGGTCCAGCTGGCCGAGCACGGGCACAGCAGGTTCCCTGCCGGCGTGTGCAGGGCACAGCTCGGGCACTGTGTGGGGCAGCTGCCCCAGAACTCCCGCCTCTTTGGAGCTGGGACTGTCCAAAATCTGGAAATTGAATGGAGAGCAAGGGACAGACAGAGGAACCAGAAAACTGGTGTATGGGTGCAAGAATAGCTTGGGGTGGATGCAAAGTTATCAGTGTTTGGCTTTCCCTTCCTGCTGGACAGGTACATCCCTTGGCTCTTGGGAGAGAGTTTTTAGGGAGCAACCTCCCTTCTGTGCTATGCTGTGTGCACAGGTTTATCCTCATTAGCAGCTCATTAGTAGTCACTGGAGAGGTAATGCCTCTGGAGTAATTTCTTTACTCTCTGTGCCTTCCACATCTTCCTGGTCTCTCCTTGCAGAAGATGGACCTCCTCAGGGAAGGGTCGAGTTGAATTTGCCTCTTGAAATCCACCCACAGTGAGCAATTTCTGCCATCAGCTGCACTCTCTTGAAACCCCTGTAAGAGTGAATTGTGTAGCAACTAATTAATTTAATAATCCCATTTGCCTTCACATCTTTCTATATCTTCTCTCTTCCTTCCCTTACTGATCTGACTATTCTTACACTTTCCTTTCTGTTTGTTCCTTTCCTCTTTGTTCCTTCATTTTTCTCTCTATCTCCTTCTCTTCCTTTCTCTCTCGCTGTTGGATATTCTGAGCAGTGACAGCAGCCGCTGTGAGCTGGAATCCAGGGAGATAAGAGCATTGCCATAAGATCAGTCTGCTCAGCTACAATTAGCCCTGCTGATATCTTTCACCTGGGCAGAGCTTCGTTATCATTGCTACTTCTTGGAAAATGAAGGGTCACAGATACCGATCACAGATTCCATGACTCTGGCATTTCCCTCTGGTTTTTGTGTTGCTGGAATCCCTTTTTGGCTCCTGTTCTCTGTATGATTAGTTTTGCATCTCTCTCGTTCAGCTGTGCTGCTGTCAGATGGAAAGCAGGCACAGACTTTCCACCGCTGCATGGCTGAAACAGAGACCCTGGCTAAATTCACCTGGTGTGACCAACATCACACAGGCAGGAATCCTGTATGTTCTTGAAGTTCAAAGCCAGAAATAAAATAAGGTGTCCATGCTCTGGGGTCTCTTCATGGTAAATCAGTGCCTTGTCTTTGGAAACTCTTGGGAAGGGCACAGGGCAGAGCCAGCTGGGCTGGTTAGTGTGGGGCTGATCCACCCGCCCTGCTCCCAGCTGATTGCACAGTTCCTGACCAGTGACATGGAGATGTTGGCAAATGCTCCCACAGTCTTTTCTTCCCACCATGGATGGGCTTTAGCACCTGTTTCTAAAGTCTGGAATCAGTGGGGCTGCCCTTCCTGGCCTATGTTTTGGTGGCAATTCCCCCTGTTTCATAAAAGGAGACCAATGCAGTTATCAAGGCAGCTAATCCAGACCTTGCTTTGCATCCTTCCTTTCTTCTGATATTTTTTTTCCATTGGCTTTATAAATACAGCTCTGCAACAGGAATAACTCTAATTAATTCCTTACCATTCTGGAGCTTGAAAGTATCTGAACTGCAGGACAAGCTTAGCAGCAGGGCCCCACATAGCAGAGATGTCCTTGCAGTGTGTCTTTTTTCTCTCTTGCTTTTAATACCTTAGACACATAGTTGCTGCTGTGAGATGTCTGTCAGCTGCAGTTAGATATTAGGTATAGAGATACTGAAATTAATTTCAAGGCCAGGCTGGACTGGGCTCTGAGCAACCTGGTCTAGTGGAAAGTGTCCCATCCAGCCCATGGCAGGGAGTGTGAATGAGATGATCTTTAAGGTCTCTCCAAACCCAAACCCTTCCATGGTTCTGTGATTCTAAACTAGTGGGACTTGGTCATAATCAGAAGAGAAAACCTAAACTGAGAGGGAATTGGTGCCTCACTGACCATTTAACAAAGGCAGTGTTCAGGACAGGTGCAGGGATGACTGTTAAGGAATGCTCTCTCTCCATTTCTCTTTCCCTCCTTGTCTGGCTTTGCTGCAGGGTTGCTCCACCTGCAGAGAGTACTAAGTAGGAACCAGCACAGTCCTATGAACAAGAACTGCTATTTCTATGTCTTTATTTTCCCTGCTCTACCTTTTTCCCTGATCTGCTTAGACTCAAGTCCTTTTCTTCCATATGCAGAGAACTCAGGACAAGGGTATTTCAGCCTCAATCATGTCCTGTTGTACTATTACTACCAATAGCAGCATTTTAGCTGATTGCAGGCTCTGTGACTGTACTGTGTGAGCTGATGCCATGGGGACCACACCCCCACTGCCTCTGTGCACCCCCAGAGTGCTTTGGTGGTACCATACACCCAGCAGAGATGCACCACATCAATATACTTACATTTTGGCCAGAAGAGAGCACAGAGTTTGAAGCCAGCTTTATGCTTTTGTGGTGATTTTTGTGGGCAGTGAGATTGCAATCAGGATAATTTTTGATTTATCCAATACCAAATAGCAGACTGGGGCACCAGCCCTCCTACCATGCTGGTGCAGCATTACCAGTGCCACAGGAGGGTCCCTGTGACTGGCCCTGCTCATTTCTGCAGTGCTTGTGGGTGTGTGTCACCAAGCGTATTACAGCTGGGGTTGTGTAATCCTCACTGTGTGTGTACTGTCGTGAAGCTACACCTGTGGCACTGCAGTGGCAGCCAGGGCACAAGCCTGGATCCTGCAGCAGCTTCTGCTGATACCAGCCCTAAGGACAGATGTACTCACCACAACAGACGTGCCTCATGCAGGCTGCAGGTGGGGACAGGGGCTGGGGATCTCTTGGACTGAACTGGCCTCTGCCTTTCATGTAGCCGCCCCTCCAGTGACCTGTGCGTCACTCAGGGATTGCTCGGCACACGCTGTCCTGTTGCAGATGAGCCGCCTCCCTGGATACGTCCTCTTTTTCCTGCTGATGTTGCTCCAAAGCGATCCCTCACTGACAGGACCTGGTTTTATGGCTCTTGAAGGATTTTAAGTTCGCTCATTTTCTCATCCTTGAGAAAACTGCAAAGACAGGAGAATACTCCTGTTTTTCTTTTTGACATAAGCATTGGTGTTGCTCTGGAGTTTATTTTTTCTGTGAAGATTGGGCTTCCCATTGTGGCCTCTTCCCTCTGTCTTGCCTGTGCCCCTTGCTGGTAGAGAACAAGAACTTCCTGTGAGCTGCCCATCTGCCACTTGAACCCTTAGTCTCAACAGAACAAAACAGGTGAATCGCCAGGGGAGTGTGAGTCCAATAAATTGCAACACTTGTATGTTTATCTGACCTTCAATGTTTACAAATTTGGCTGGCAGGCTCATGAAAGAGGGTTTGACCAACTTATTGGTCAATTGGACCCTAACGGTGCTCTTGCCTCCGGTCACGCTGGTAATGCCGTAAGAACAGCTTGTTCCAAGCAAGCTCCTAAATGAGTTTATGTGCTTAAAAAGCATCATTACATGTTCTCAGTAGTGTCTCTGGTCCTTTTTTAACCTACTCTTTCAAGTTTTTATCGTCTATGCTATTGCTCAGAATAATTGCTGTATTTCCCCAAATAAATAGTATCATCCTGCTGCCATTTTCACTGGGGAGGTATAGCTGGTCTTTTCTCCTCTGAAGAGAGGGCCTGATCTTTTTCCAGGCTGTACTAGAGCTGTGATATGTGACCAGCGGAAGGAAAAGGAGAGGTCATTATGTGTAGGATGGTCAGAATTCAAGCAATATGGTCTATGTTATAAATCCTAGTAAACTTTATTGCAGGTTTCTGAAAGCAGCATTCAAGTCTTATCTTTGTCATATTTGAAGTGTCATAAAATTCTAGATTGTGTGTAAAAGTACTATGGATTGCCTGCTCTTCCATGGTTTGCAAATGGTCTGTTCTTAGGGAGTGCTGCAAAAACCCCTGTGCCTCAGATCAGGCATTTCTGAATGTGGGATGTTTGAGAACAGATTATTTTCAGCCTCATCTATTTTCTGATTTTGACAAGACTATCCCTGATAAGCCTGTGGAGCAGCAAAGCTTCAGTGATTCCCAGCTCCAACAGAAGCCTAATCCTGATGTCCTGCTATTATCAATAAGATGTTTTACCAGAGGCTCTGGTGAATGCAAGATTGGGCCTTTCATTATTATTCAAGACTCATTCCCCAGTCCTGAATTGTTGGCTGTGCCCAGCTTTTACTAGTCCATGTAAAGCAGAGAACCACAAAATACATCTCCTCCTCCAGGAATCTGCAGAGTTAGCCGTGGGCTGTGGGGACCCTTGGGAGCCCTTTATTGCTGCAGAGCAGTTTCAGCTTCCCTGGGCATCCTCTGCCTCCTTCAAGATATCCTGTCTCCTGTAACTCCCTCTTTCTATATGGGCTAAAATACTTTTAATGGGCTTCTGCAGACTCATCCTCAGTGCCAGCTTTTGGGCCAGCAAGTGTAGGTGGTAGCTGTGAGCAAAACCCACATTATTGCTGTCACTGCTATTCCAAAGGATCTTGTGCAGTAAGTTAATGCTGAGTGCCCAGGTGGGCACTATTTTGTGTTCTGCATGGGGAGGCAAAGGGCAGTGTTTCCTTCTACCAATGGAAACTCTTTTTGGCCAGGATTCTCTCCTGTGATACATGGATCAGTAGACCCAAGGTTGGGACTTGCGTCCAGCCAGGAGTTACTGTAATAATAAATAATAATAATAATATTTTACAGAAGGCTTCAAGCATATGCACTGCATCCCTCTGCAAACTGATTTTGTAGTGACTTGATTTCATGTCAGTTTAACAAAATGCTGAATGTGCATAGTTCCTCTTCATTTTAATCCTAAAATAGGACATCTAAATAAGGAGCTCTGTAGGCCTTTCCCAGTCTCTCCTGGCTGTCAGCTTTCACTAAGCTTCCCCACACCTCCCACTGCATTTTTCTCCAGGGTAGGAAGAGACTCTGCAGTGTAAGTGGGATTATTCATGGGTGACAAATGTAGCCCGGTGTGACTGTGGGGTAGAGAAAAGCAGATACAAACTGCAGAAAATCTGAGAAATGGAAGCAGAGTTTAGAGAGGAGATTACGTGCCATAATGACTTAGATGGCAGAGAGCTGATCCTGTGCTGTGTTAAAAGACAGCCTGGTTTTACCTCTTCCATAAGCTGCTGTTTCCAATGACACTGGGGGAACTGGTGCTGTCTGTGCCACAGGCGTGTTTTGGTTTTGCACTGTGAAAGCCAACCCAGCCTTGGTCTCAACTCTAGTGAGGTTCCTCTTGCAGAACCACAGCTCAGGGCTGATCTTTGTAATGTCACCAGAGCCACTGAGGTGCTCAGCAGAGTATCCAGCACACTGGCTCCAGTGGTACTGCCCCCAGGGCACTCCCCTCCAGCAGAAGTGTCAGAATATCATTAAAAAATCATTAAAAACTCCCCCTACATTCCCCTTTACATGGGAGACCCTCATAGGCTCTCCTGCTATGAGGAGATGACTTCTTACTTGAAAAGAATTTCTAAATAACCTCCAAGTCTCATTTTTATAAGGGAGGATAGTATTTGCAGAAAAGGTCAAGGCTGTAACAGTTGGTATCCTCGGAGATAGAATTCTCAGCCCCTGCAGCTTTCCATAATTTGACGTCTTTCAATCCTCAAGTGCCCATTTCACATTCCAAATTGAGAAGACACGAGGTTTTGTTTTAAAATGTAACGCTCCACTGGCTGGGATGCTTTTCCCTAAAGAAAACGAACAGGAACAAAAATTTTTAGGATTTCACTGATATTATGGTTGTGCTGAGCCCCAGCCCTGTGCCAGGACCTGTTAGTGCTGGGGCTGCAGGCACAGACCTGGTAAGGACCTTGCGAGGCATCAGTGGAACTTCTGGGAAGGTCCAGCTGCAGCCCTTGCATCCCCTCTCCTTGATTAAATTCTGGCTGGTCACAGGACAGGTGACCAGGATGGGTCAGGCTGCCCGGCATTGCTCAAGGCTGGAGATCTGCTGTACTTGTCGCTGGGGGAGCAGGCAGCAATCTCTACTTCAGCAGGTGTGAGAGAAGCCTTTCCTGCCAGAGTTTGCGAGGAGAGCATGGAAACACGAACATAACTAGCAGTGAAAAATGAGTGGGATTTGTGTTTCTGGTGAGATGTCAGGAAATAGCTCTGAAAATGCACTGCTGAGAGGCTTCCCAGCAAGCTTTAACTATTCCCTCACCTGGGAAGATTGCTGCGATGAATTCCTCAGGCGTGACGCAGCAAAGAGCTGCTCTGGAGCTGCCTCAGCTCTCCTGGCAAATCCAGGCGTGGGCTCAGGGAGGAGAGCGAAGGGCAGTACCTGGGAACCTGGGAAGATCAGGCAGAAGCGCTGGCAGTAGCTGACTCAGCTCACCGTGTGGGCTGACATATGTAAATTGCCATATACATTTGTAAATGTTTTGGTATGCCTGAGCAAGCCAATATCTGGAAGTAATTTTGTTCTTTTGGAAGGCAAGACAGGGAGCCCGCAAAGAGAATAAATCCAAATGGACCACATATATGAATCTTGATGGGGTTTGTTCAGTTGGCTGAGACCTGTGTATGGATGTGAATTTGCAATTTGAATTGCCTGGATTTGGTTTTGCTTACCTCACTTATAAAGTGACTCGGACTAAATTGAAGTAAGATCACTCCAGTCTTGAAGCAGACTTGTATGCTGGCATAAAACATACATTAGTGGGTTGTGCAATGCAGAATCCCTGCTCTGCAGTCTGTTTTAGTGTTTCTTTTTCTCTCAGTGCCTCTGTACTTTTTAATGTCAACAAACTGTTACTGTCCATGCTATTTTGTGAGACATGATGTCCTAAGGGGAGGTGAGGGTCATTTCTCTTACTAATGTTTGCCACTTTCGGGAGCAGAGTGCAGTCTCACCACTTTCCACACTAGGAGATGAAAAACAACTTTTTTGGTCGAAATTGCAAGGAGGATGGTAGAGGCAGAATGCAGCACAGCCATAGTGTGGAGCAATTCCTGCAAAAAAATGCAACGGGCTGGTTAATGCCAACAAGTAGTCCAGCACCAGACAAGCTATTCCTTGGCTGCAGCCTGGCTGCAGGCTGGTCTGGGATCACATCCCACCAAACTCTGTCACAGCTCTGCTGGCAAGATACACTTTCCCGTTGGTGTTTGACGACAGTCCATGACAGGATTATAAAGAGCTGCTGCACCTACAGGCAAAGAAATGCTACAGGTCCTAGATTGCTGCAAATCACATTTATGCTTGTGAAGCCCGTCTCATCCAAAGGCTTCAACTGGATTAGTTATTTTTAAACTCCACAGAAGGAGTGTTAAAAATGTGCTTTTTCATGCAAGCAGCCTTAAAAAAAAAAATCTATGCTTTATGTTCTGAGGTGTTTTCTCATAATTTCCCCATCCCTTTGCTGCCTACACCCTGACAGTGTATGAAAATTACTTTGGAGACAACACAAAGGGCTGTTTCTGCAGTTTGCTTTTTGTAAGCCTTAGGATTTTGCTCTTCTTCTTTGCTGAAACTCCAGTAGGCATTTAAGATTTTGATACCTGATTTGAGAGAGAATTACAGCTCCTTTATGTACCTGTTACATCCCCATACGGAGCCACAGGCTGGTACTTACTGGTATATTATTAATAGCTGACAGTGGAGAGCCAAATGAATGTTCTCTGGTTTTAAGACAAAATCCCTTAAGGGGTGACTCTTGATGTTACATGAACGGAGTCTTTTACTCATGCAGGACAAACCTTATCAGCTACTGCAGCTTTTAGAAAGTGTTGCTGTTGTGTTTGTTAATGGGTCTGGCTGAAATCCAGTGCTTGGGGCTTTGGGGGCTGCCAACACCTTGCCCACAGGCAGGTGCTGTGGTCAGCCACAGATCCCCTTCCTGGCTCCTATGGGATGCACTCATGGATGCTGAGTTGTGCCTAAAGCCAACCTGGCTAAGCAGAGTGCCACTCGCAAGGGGCTTTTGTCATCCAAGATCATAAGGGCAGTGAGAAGAAACCCGCACGCCCCTACTCCTTTCCTGATGTGAATACAGACTAATTTAAAGCAGATGAGGTGTCTCTGACATGCTGCATGCAGTGAACCCCAATCCATGGCTCCTGCAAAGGGAAAAACCTCCTCAAACAAGCAGAGGCTTTGTCTGAGCTTGAGGAGACCATGAGCTTCTGCTCCCTATGTTTTTCATCCTCTAATTCATTCCATGTCTCCCTTTCTGCCCTAAAGCCAAGCTTCCAGGTCACAGATAAGCAGCCAGAAGGGTCTCCCTGTCCTGGGGGAACAACACATCAGGGACAGACAAGGTCTCTCTCCTGGCTTTCCCTGCTATACAGAAGAAGGGTTGTCTCTGTCCCCATGTCCTGCCCAGCTGGCACAGGGGATGGGGTGTGGGGGACGAGCAGACAAATTACCTCTGCCCCCCTTGGCTGAAACTCCTGGCTCAGCTTCAGAGGGCTCTTCTTACCACCTTATCAGAGCAGCTGAAATTCCAGCTAAACAAAACCCAGCCACAGACTTATTCAAAACATTTATTAGTGTTTAAGGAAAATAATAGTGTGAAAGGTACAGAGCTTTGTCTAAAGCCATATGCATTTTCTTTATTTACAGGCTTATTTGGCTGCAAATTCTACATGAGATAAAACTAGTATGTTTTTCTCCCAGAGATTTGGAATTAAGGACAGTTTGTCTTTTTTTTTATTTTTTTCTCCTTGTAGTTCAGCACTCTAAGTTAGGACAGCATTTTCCAGGGTTTACTGCTATCTTTTTCCAGTAGGCGTTTTGCTTCTCGCAGTATTTTCATTCCAGAACAAGGCTCATTCCAGATGCAAAGCATAAAGGAAACATTCATACCTTGGCTTTTAAGCTAAACCTCCTTCATGAACAGCAAGTTCATAAGGAATGTTAATTAAAGCATCATACAGTATCTAAATGGACTTTTTTTTTTTTTTTTATAAAGAATTAAGGCTATGTAGATGTCACAATAAAATAAATCTCAGGTAAAATCCACCCTATCTGTTAGATATGAAAGAAGGTTTAACAATAAATAAATGATTTATGCTGTCAATAACATTATGGAACTGTATAAAACTATATTTACGCAGCTTTAAACATAAAAAACCCCATACTAGTGGCATGAATATATACAACACAGGTCATGACATACGTTTAAATTATCATAGCCAGCAGTGTTCTTTTTTTAAATGGGGACACTATAATAAATAGAAATGTTAAATATTTACAATAATAGCATATGTGGAATCAGTAGATGAACACATAAAATCTTCACACACAGAGGAAAAAAAATGATGCCTTATACAAAATCCCTCCCACCCACAGCTTGTCCCCCCCCACCCCCCAAATTTTCATTGACTAAACAAGGGGAATATACAATTTTCCCCACAGAACCAATGAATACAAATAAAACTGTATGCATGCTGAGGTGATATGTTGACTGAGACATTCATGTAGATCTCTATGTTTGGTTCCCATTGATGAATCAGACCTCTAATGACAGAGGGATCTTATTTTAGTTCAATGCAAGAACATTGCACTGGTAGCAAGTTGTGTTTCTGGTTTGCGTTTGTTTTCCTTTTTTTTAAGTTTTTTTTTTTGTGCTAAAATGCTTGGATTGTCTTTTTGGTTTGAGCTTGTTCTTCGTGGTGGCTCTGTGCCACCAAGGGAGGAGGATTCTCACAGGAAACCCATGGAGGCACACACTGGAAACTTTCTTATGGTACCACCAGTAGCCACATCTTGGAGCATAAGAGGTGGCTACGAGTCAGACCCAAACCAACCTTCCCAAGCTTTTCCATGGGACAGCCTGGGTGCCCCAGGGGTGGCAGAGCTGTCACCAGCCCAGAGGGGCAGCTGCCACACTCACAGCCACATCACCATGGTCTTAGCTGCTACAGCATTTGGCCTGATCCCACCTCTTCCCACTTAAAAATTTTATCACAGAACTTAGCTAAAATCAGGCAGGAACAAGGTCATGTCTTTAAGCAAAGACCTGGTGACCGCAGAGACACACCTTTTCAACTTAACTGTCCTCTCTTGCTTCCTATGTGGTTGCTATTAAAAGCAGTGCCTTAACTTCTGCGGGTGGATCCATGCATGAAACCCTGAATGCAGCTATTAGGAGCCGTGTTCACTCAGCAGTAACTAAAATCTGACTTGGAAATTGTAGCCAAATTCCAACACCCTCTACTGCTTATGCAGCTCCTTCCCACCATGCGACAAGACGTACGTTAGTTCACTGGGTACGTTCTGTCTCTGCTGAACTGCCTTCCTGCCCCCACAGCTTTCCTCCCAAACTTTCTAAATGAGAAGGCTCAAATCCCTGGTGCAATTCCCACTTTCTAAGAAAACTCACTTTTTCTCTTGGGGAAGCTGAGAGCTCACCCTTCTGTCCCCGTGAATGCTGTAACTTCCATTTCCAGTATAGTATCTGGGGATATAGGATTGCAGAGCTGCAACCTGAGAATTACAATTGCATAGGGGGTAGGAGAGATATGGCCAAACACCTCATTCACACTTGAAACTGCTTAAATACAATAAGCTCTTGACACTCTTCATCTTTACTAACTCACTCTGTGGAGACTGGTAGTCATTATCTGCACAACAATTAAAAAACCCGTCAATCCACTCTCCTTATCTTTGGCATTTGGATAAACCATAGCTATAGGCAGGTTAAGAGTGGGGCTCCACATCTCAGCAAACCACACCATGCTACTGCTAAGGAGAGACAGATTTTTCATGGGCCTTCTACACAGCCCTACGGAAGAACTAAATATACGGGGTCCTTCGCTGTCTGAGCCCACACCCATCCCTTTAGGCTTGGGCTGTCTATAACGGTGGAAGACCTGTATCACTGAGGGGCAGACCTAAGCAGAGAATATGCAAAGGGCTTTTAGAGGTCCACGAGAATACTTTTGGGGGTCCTCTATACTGTGCAAGTCTTTAACAGTCACACTGCCTTGTCTGGAAGGTGACTACTTGCCTTTGATGCGCTGAAGAGACTGGATGTGATATTGTGATCAGCAAGTGTCAAGTTATGCAGTGGTTCAAAACAAACAGGGGGGCACTTAAACCAGACAGCATCACCCAGGTGGGAACAATGGCTCAGAAGTTAGTTAAGAGAAAGTGGTGGAGCTCCAGACCGCGTGGTTCCTGTGCGAGAGATGGGGCAGCTGCTTCATTAGAGAGCTTCACATAGAGAGCCTTGAGCTCTTGCATTCTCAGCCACAAGCAGAAACCAAATCCCCTTGGAATTCAGCCATCTGCTGTAAGGCTGTGCCCTAGACCTTTGGAGGTGCTAAGCCACAAGCAGCCACATGCAGTCTGGCAGAGCCCTCCTGGAACAGTCTCCCCAGCCCAGGAGACCAAGGGAAAAAAAAAACAAAACAAACCCCAAAACCAACCCAACAATCCCCGAACAAGATCCTAAATTTCAGATTATGTCCATTTCATAAAAAAGGGGAAAAGAATTTAGTTGGAGACATTTTGCCACGTTTAGTGGCTGCTCAAGTGTTGAGTTTGCTGGATCGATAACCCATTGCCACTGCTCTCCCTTTGCTACTATATACACTGTTGCCGAGGTCCGTATATATCTTGCAATGCCCTGTGCTTGACCTCTGAATGGGAAATGCTTTGGAATGTCCATAGACGGGAAGATGGAACTCAGGAGGATTCCGGTGGAGGGGGAAGATGGGGGAAAGGGGGAGCTGGTGCCTTTTTTCACCTCCGGATGTCAGAGAAGTCGGACAGTTCATCTGCCCGGTCCACGATTCCTTGTGCCCCTTTGGGACCATGGCCCCCAGCTTTCACCCGGGCGTGGGCATTCAGGTGCCCCTTGGTACCTCTCTCTCCTTTGGATGCTCGTGAGCTCTCCCTGTGGTCGGGGTCGGAGTGGGCCAGCATGTCCCCACGCCCAGCACTGCCTTTGGTGGCTTCACCTGCCTTCTTCTCAGCACCCAGGGCGGCGTCACCGTGCACAGCTGAGGTGCAGAAGCTCAGAATGGAGCACAGACTTCCCCAGTTCTGTTCACACTGGGCCTGGACGCTTCTTGTTATTGCCTTTTTCACCTCCTCACCACAGGTGAGCAGGATATTCACTAGGTCAACATATGGCCTAGAGGTAAACAGGAAGAGGAGAGTTAAAAAAACAAAGAAATTGGGGAAAACGTTCTACAGCCTCTTTGCCTCACCTTCCCCTGGGCACAACACCCTGCCACCCACTGACTAGGCAGCCTTGGAGAGCAACTCTGCAGCACATTTATTATGCGATATACTATATTCTGATTGGCCATTTCACTGTAAGCAATGCACACAGTGGTATCCTGTCAGAGCTTCACTGTATCTGCCTTGATTGCTCTCCCCCTGGAGAACTGGAATGTCCACCAGAGGAACACATGAGGTCTCTATGCTTGGCAAATGGAAGAACTGCTTCCTCACGCTTTCTGCCTCTGTCTCTTTCCATACCCTTTCACCTTTATTAGTCAAGACAGGACACAGGAAACTTGCTCATGCCCAGAGCCATCAGCTTCATCAAGCAGGTTGTTGCCTCCATGTGAATGGCAGGTTCAGAGCACTCACCAACCACCAGTCTGCAGGAGGGAGGCACTGCTCACCTCCACGAAAGCAACACTCAGCTAAAAGTTCTTTGGCTTTTCTTATCTCTGAAGCACTGGGTATTGATCTCCACCACAGGCAAGATCCTATCTGAACTCAGGATCTGACTGCACAGAGCTCACACACATGGAAATTCACTTCGCTGGTACTTTTTCTTCCCACATCAAGGTTTTTTTCTTCATTTCCTTTCAGAGTTAAAAGTACAGTTTTCACTATGCACCTTTTCCCAGCCAAACAATCCATGGCTAAATATCCTTTGTGCTTCCCACCCATCCCTGTGAGTCTGCACAGCACAAGCAGCCCGAGCACAGGCACTTCGGCTTCCTCAGCCACGGGTCACCGAGTGCAGCAATTTTAAAATACTTGTGGTCACAAGTTTTGTGGGTCAATATTGATGTTGTCTATTGACACAACCGCTCAGCTGCTTGCAGGCCTAGAAGGACGTGCTTAAAAACCTTCCATGGTAGGAACCATCCTCAGCACAAGTGGAACACTGACTGGGGTCAGGACTCATGGCTGTGTGGGGTGGTAGGGGTGCACCTTCTAGGCACACCATCCAACAGCTCTGGTGGCTGTGAACAAGCATGAATCTCTTCTCATTAACTATGTCAGAAAAGACAAGGAAAACCAACAGATTATGATCAGCATCTGACACTACCCAACTGCTTAAACTAATTCTGAATTGCTAATCTTGGAGAGCCACCTATTCCCCTATCTCAAAATATTTCCCATGGTTGGATTGTTCCTGCTGTTTAAAAAAAAAAAAGTTACTTGGAATGCAGCAGTGGCCAGTCTGCCAAGGTCTGTCACCACTTCCACCACAGTAAATCAGCCTGACCCCCACCCCACCCCAGCTGACTCAGGCGGCACCTTCACCGCCCCAGTCACATTCTGCAGCACTCATCAGGAGACCAAGTCAGAACAAAATAGTCAGAGAACAAGTCTGAGAGCTGCCACTTGCTTCTCTGCTCTGAGTTTTTGTCTTAAATGCAAAACAGAGGAGCAAACAGAGCATGTAGCATAGTTCTTCAAATTGGGCATAACCTTTACAAAAATCTTTGTAAGAAAAAAAGTCACTGGTATGACTAAAAAGTGGCTCAGCTGCCAAATATTTCAGGTATTCAGTGCCTGCCAGAGTCCTGCGGATTAATACTGGCCCATTTCTCCTTCCCTGTTTTACTTTCTGCAGTTCATCTGGCCTGACCAGAGTACCTGAACTGAGCACAAGGCTGCAAGTCAGCAGACGCGATTTTATTTCCAGCTCTGCCACACTTGCCTATTGATCTTGAACAAGTTCCTTAGTTCAAGAGCTTCAGAGATGGCCTCTAAATTTAGGGGAGGGGAGGAGGCTGGCTGGTTCTATTTGGGGAGTCCCACATAGGAAAGCTGAGCTCCGACTCCGTGAGATGCTGAAGTGTAGGATGCGCTAAATGAGATCATGCAAATTATAGGTGTTCACTGAATGACCCGTCTCTTCTCAAACCAACAACCCCCCAGTTAAGCTCCCCAGAAATAAGCAGCTGCCTTTGCACATTCCTGCTTTAGCTTGTTCAAAAAATAAGGATAACTTACTCTCCTTTGGACAGGCTTCTGGCTGTCACAGTTCTTTTCATCCCCAAATGATGGGGGGGTTAATTGGTGCCAAGTGCCCATTTCATAGCCTGGGCAGTGCCCAGAGAGGTGCTGCTGTGCAAGATGGAGCTTTGCTTTCCCTCTCCACCAGCCAGTGGAATGCTGCCCTTCACCCTAGGCACAGCAGACCTGACAAGGCCAGGCTCTGCCACCAGCCATACCTTTGATCCCAGCCTCAGGAATGCCCATGGAAAGGGCCTTGCTTTCAGGCCACCAGGATCGGCCTGTACAAACCACAGCATATATTTATGTGAGTAAACTGGCACTGAAGCATCTCTCTGCAACTGCAGCTTAAATATTAGGGGGGTGGTTTTCAACAGCAAGTACAGGAATCAGAGCACAGCTCCTTTGGATATTGATAAAAACGCAAGGCTAGAATTCCAGAAGAAATGATTCTGTCAAAAGATTTGGCTGTCATGACTGCTGAGATTCAGAGTTTCTGCGTTAGTATCAAGGCACAGAGGTGTGGTAGGAAGATGCTCTAAGGTTAAGCCTGATGCCAGGCTGTGGCTCAGACTTCTTTAGGAGTGAGATGTTCACCTGCAAGAAAAACAGGCTCTTATTTTTGCATTTGTGCACAAAGAGTCAGTACAAACAGCTTGTGCCTGGTTTGTTGCTGTCAAGTAGCAGCTTTGATCAATTCCAAATAGGATTCGTGCCTGCCATTCCTTGGAGGACAGCTGTGTTCCCAGTCAGAGAAATGAAGTCCTCAAAACCTGACTTGTGCCTTCATTTTGTACATCTCCATGTATTATTAAAAAGCATCTGAGATTAATAAAGAATAAAATGAATGGGAGATTACCTGGGGGACTGGAGCTCTTTCAGGGACAATTAACTACAAGACATTTGAAAGTATGTATTTAAAGAAGAAATTATCATCTTGCTGACAGCTTTGCATAAACCTTCTTCCCCCTTTCTCTAGCTGTCATCTTTAACAGGATACTGGGGTCAAGAATGATGTCTTTGAGCTCAGAAAGCAAGGAGTCATTGTGAGATGCTTCTGGAAATGGCAGATGCTGACAGTGTCAAAGGACTAAGAGGACAGTCAACTTCAACCCATTTCATCTCCTTCCACAGTCACATCCAGCCCTTTGTACACAAACTATTCTTCAAGGGCCCCTACAAAGAAAGCATTACCTCGGTCTTAATACATGGGACAACAAGAGATGCTTAAGGCCAGAAGGAGGTGAAACAGCCCATTGGCACCACTGCACTCCTGGAAGGAGCTCCCACGCTCTGACTGCACCAGCACGGAGGCACTTACTCATGCTGCAGCAGGTCTTTGAAGTGAATCATCTCCACAATGACCTGGACGTTCTCCTTGGCAGCAGAGCAGAGGTCATGCTTCAGGTAGCACTCCCGCTGTAACTGGAACACCATCTCTTTAATGGCAGGGCACTTACGGCTGATGCAGCTGAATTTATGCCTCAAGGCATGAGCCTTACACTTCAGAGCGTCTTTAATGAAGGATTTTCCCTGAGAAGAAAAGAAATGGAGTAGGTCTGTATTTTTGTCCATTAAGCACAGCAGCTGATTTATGCCCAGCCAGCTGCTCCTCTGCAGGACAATGTCAAGGGTTATTATAGTGCTAAGAGTATCACTTAATGGCTTTTCACTCTCTCCTCCTTGTTTCTCTGCCCTTAAAGACCATGCCAAGTTTCCTAGCTTTGCTATCCCAGTGGACTTGAAACACCCAGGGCTTCCTCACTGGTACTGCCCCACAATAGCTCATTTCCCAATGAGGGAAAGAGCGAAAGTAAGCACCTTAAAGTAACTCAGTGCTGGAGTTGCTGGATTAATTTGCTTCCAGGATGGCAGAACAGCAGGTTCATACAAAGGAGAGGGCATCCTGCCATGGCTGAGGTTATTGGGACCACAAGCAGATACCCATTCAGTAATTGCAAATTAGGTTTTCTTAATTTTAAAATTAGTTCACAAACTCATAGACATGTATACACAATCCATATGCACCTGCCCCATTCTCCAGCTGTCAGTATTTTCTCTACTACTACACAGAGAGGCTCAAGTCAGCACTACTAATAATCCTCCAGTGTCTTTATGTCTGCTGCAAGAAATGGTGAGATTAAATCAAGAAACTAAAAAAGTAAGGTAGAAAGCTGCTTTAGCAGCATCTCTTTAACCACTATTTGTGATTCATTCATTCACTTGCTTAGGGCACACCAAACGCATCCCTTCCTTTCCTCTTTGCCATCTCACACTGCAGCTGCCATTTATGTGACTGCTCTGCCCAGATTCCCCTTACTTTGCTGAGCAATAGGCCCATGGAAACCTCCTGCACTGCCTCCAGCTCTTCATCAGCTTCAGGCTGTTTTACACAGGTGCTTCATGATGACGAAATCCTTGTTCCCCTTTATCCCACCAGCACACTGCCACTAAGATTTACCCAGACCAATAAGCAGACATTGTCCCCAAATTGCTTCACGCCAGAAATGTCTCTTGCTGATCAAAGAGCTGCTTCAGTCATTATCCCTTTCTGTTCCCCATACCAATGGCACTTACTTGCCCTTCCCTTAAGTAACAAACATGCACAGCACAGTAGGCAATAAGGATGAGAAAGACAATTCTTACATAAACCAAACCTGACACCAATTCTCAGGTTTCAGAGCAGAGAACAGAAAACAGCCATATAATGCAACCTGAAATAACTGCAGATAATACAAAGAGGAACTGTGAAAAGCCATGTCATAGCAGAGGCTAAAGCCACCTCCATATTAAATAAAGCTTCAGGGGTTTAAGTCTTCTGCACTGCCTGGATGTGAAATGGGCTGTATTTGATGAGCAGTACCTGGGGATCAGGCATCAATGGCTACACTCAGCCTCCATAGGCACTTTTCCCTCCCCTCCCAACAGGACTTACTTCTTTGCTCAACTCTGTTCACTGACAGAATATTGTGCAAAAAGAAATGAGTGCTTTCTGGAAGCCACTTGGAAATCAAGTTCAAGGTTTTCAGATACCCACAAAAGCAGCAATTCCCACCTTAATGACTAGCCAAACCCTCTGTATATCCTTCAACATTTAAGCCTAAAACTCTGGCACTTTCCTACTGAGTGATCCCCCATCCCTCAACAGATGGGCTGGATACTGAAGACAGCTCTACTTTGTACCATGCTTTTAATAGTGTCATGTAGCTGATGCTTTTAGTCAAGTTATACTGTAAACTGCCTGGTCAAGCCAAATGCCACTGGCCCGTCGGAATGTTCCCTTCCCTCCACATTGAAATGGGAGAGTAGGTTTACAAGACATAATAACAGGATGTCTCAATGATGCATAAATGATCTGGGGAGAAAATGAAGGAGACAAACGTAATAACGCATACCATCTAAGTAACGTATTTTAACATCACTACTTGAACCAAGGGCTTATTTGAGTACAGCAGCTTTAGGAGGTTGCCTGGACTGGTTGTGTGCAAGTCTTCAGAACCAACTTTAATAACTGCACGTTGGGAAGTGTTGTGATAAGTCTAAATGAACTGGGAGCCCAAGCTGCGTTTCAGAATCAGCTTTGAACAAACATGGTGTAGAAGCTTAAGCTGCCCAGTGTCTCTAAAAACCATGTTTTGCTGCATTAGTGTTCTGCTACAGTTATCCTGGGTACAGTAGGTGGAAGAGATCCAGACAGCCTGTCTTCTGGGACAGGTTGCACACAACTGCTTTATTACTGTCCTGAGGTCTCAGTTCTGGAGCTTTCAACAGAAAAATTCTTACTGAATCAGTAAATCATGGCAGCAGTAGACTTGTTCTGGAATGGTAATTTTTTTTGCAAAGATGTGTTAAGGAAGTAAAATACAGGCCAAGTGCATGTTAGAAGCAAGCAGATACACAGAATATTTCACCATGTTACCTGGGCATCGAATTTTCCAGCGTTGTGCAGGAATGTCATGCAGATCTCGTGTAAACCTCGGATCTCGCAAGAATTGTTTTCAAAGCATTCAAACACTCCACATCCCACATCACCAGCATTTACCAGGCAGTGCTGGATTTCAGCTAAAATGAGTATGGGTTAGAGTTAATTGGAAGAACTGTTCATAGAAACTGGTGGTGAGTAGGGGAGAGGGAGTTACTTTGCTACCAACATGAGTCTGAAAGAAAAACGTGTGACAACAATTAATTGTACCTGCAGCATGCCCACTTTTTGCAGAAATTAGGCCAAAACTTGGGTGTATTATGTTATGAAAGTGATACCCAAGAAGCAAATGTCAAATCCACTATGCTTACATCAAGCTATTTCACTTGAGAACTGTCTAATGCTCTTGCATTCCTCAGGGTCAAAGGACAGGCGTGATTTTTGCTGTCTGACTTTTACATGGTCCGCCATCATCTTTAAGTGCCAAAATGAGAAGCCTAAAACCCAGCCAGCCAAAATTTTTCATTTTTGGTATTTTGAGCTGGTTTCTGGTCATTCAGCACAATGTTTTACCTGTCAGGATGCCTGTCAGAACTCACACTGATACATAAAGCCCCTTGCACTGAATGTTGTATAAAACTGCAAATATATGCTCATCTATGCAGAAATCAATAGAAAATATATATATTTATGTATGTAGTACATGAAACAGACGAATGGGAGCTAGTGGTTATGTATGTATTTATTCTGCCCTTTCAGATGTTACGTAATACTGTAAAAAATGCTGTCTAATACTCACTCTCAAAAAAACCCACCAACCCAAAAATCTAATTCTTAACACGACAGCTTCTGGTCCTTTAAAAAAAATTGATGTATAGTACTGCCAGAGGGAAGGTGGTTGCTGAATAAGCCTGGGGATAAAGTTAAACAGGGGCAGCTTTTAGACCAGAACTGACGATGCTAAGAATTCCTGTACTCTGTGCCCTGTGGTACCTTTAATTAAAGTTCGCCCTTGGGAGCCAGCCTAATCCCCCTCGAAACCGCAGCGTGTTTCTGCCATCCCCAGCCTCCCCCTCTGCCATGCGGTCCATTTGCAAGTCTTTACAGCAACTTTCGGTCTAATTTCAACCCGCTGCAAGGCAGAGAGGAGCCGGGGATGAAAACGCGGAGCTTGCTGGAGTTCACACGACCCACCCTCCAGCTCAAAATGCACTGCCGCTGCTTTTTTTTTTCCTTTCCTTTTTGTCCCTGCTACCTGCCTCGAAGTGCATCCGAGGGTGGCACAGGGGAGCCCCAGGGTGTGGCTCCGGGAATTGGCTGAGCTGCGGACAACAAGCTGCGCAAACCCATTCGCCCCGGGGAAGAGGAAAGGGGCACTGGAGCCCTTTGCGGGGCGCGGACCGGGCGCTGCCGGGGCCGGGAGCGCGGCTCTGGTGCTTGTGTTGGCATCCGGATGCAAACCCTTTGCCGGATCACATGTCCTGGCTCCAGCGTGCTGAGAACTGCACAGTGCCGTGATTCACATGTGGCAGTCCCTAATGGGCATTCGTGCATTCCTGCTCGTGTGTGTTTAAACACGTCTCGCAGCACTGAGAGTGTTAAAAAAAAAAAAAGGAAAGNCGCTCTCTCTTTGCACGGCTGGGAAGCGATCCAGCGAAGTGCACGCCTCAGCTCTCGTTTTCTAGGCAGATAATACCCGGGGGAGGGAGCGCGGCGGGCGGCAGAGGAGGAGAGAAACCCCCGGCCCGTTGCATCATTGCACGGCTCCCTACGGAGAGGGCACAGCTCCAGTCATTCCAGCCGCTTCCCGTCCCTCCCGGCTGCCCCCCAGCCCTCGACCCGCTTTCAAACGCTGCGCCGAGAAACTTTCTCCTCCCCGGCGCAGCATCTCCGCGGGGCTCGGGCCGCGGCTGTGCGCGGGCAACACGTGCTTGGCAGAGCCGCGCTTTGGAGGTAATTAGGAGCGAGCTCTGATTTCCTCTGGTGATTTACGCCTGACAGTCGCGCACCGAAATAAAACGCCCGTCGTAACTCGACGCGGCAGCAGCGGCGAGGGGAGGGGGCCGCGCACAGCCCGCCCCGGTCCCCCCGCAGCCCGTACCTGTGTTCTGCAGGGACAGGCGCCCCTTCTGCTGCGGGGTCCTGTCCTGCGGCCCCTCCGGCGGGTGCGTGGCCTCAGTGCCCGCGGCCGCCCGGGCGCTGGCCAGCAGCAGCGCCGTGGCCAGCAGCAGCAGCGCCGGGGCCACCAGCTTTCCGCCGAGCTCCGCGCACATGGTCGCGCCTTCCCCGCGCCGCCGCCGCGTCCTCTCCCGCCGGGTGCCGCACCCGGGCCCAGCGCGCTCCTCGCCGCGGCCCCAAGACCCGCATGTGCCCGGCGCGGCGGCGAGCACGGAGTGGCGACAGTGGCGCCGGAGGGAGCCTCAAATATCCCCGCCGAGCCCCGGTGTCAGTCGCATGAGGGAGCCGAGCAGGTGTCGCTNCCGCCGCGGGGGTGGGAGCGCGGGGGGCACCGGCACCGCCCGCCGCGGGGTGCGGGGAGTTGAAATGAACAAAAAAAAATGAAAAAGCGGGATTTTGACAAGCGCGCTGCTTGGGAGGGAGGGAGGCGGCAGCGAGCGGTCGGTCCCCCCGCAGGCAACTTCGGGGCGCTCCCGCCGCCGCTGCCCTTGTGATGGGAGCAGCGCGGGGTGCCCGTGCCCGGAGACAGCGCCGGCCGTCCTGCGGCAGTGCCGCCTCATGGCAAG